>PITA01007116.1:0-77814 GCA_004023965.1 Spilogale gracilis
CAAGATTTCTCTATTCTTGAACAGAAATAACTTATGACTGTATCCTCTTTCACATAATGTGTACCTTTTATACCTTCACAACATGGACAATGAACTTTGGTCTTACCTGTGGTTCTACTAGGGACATTCGGATTTTCTGATGCTGAAGATTAGATGAGTCTAGCATGATTTTCACTTTAACTTTATCAAATACATGGAACACTGTATCCTCTATTTTAAGGGAAGGTACCTAAACAAAACACATTTTACAATTTTAAATTGCTGTCTTATACTTGAGGTTTGTTCTAGTTCTTTAACATTCACATTAATTTAAAAGTCTAAGTTTAAAAAATTATTTCCATATCTAATAAACATCTTTGTAAATATGACAAAAACCATTTATCTAGTAGCCTCACATATATATGACCTGTGTATACTTCCCCCTTTCAGTAAGATGGTCCCAATACATGTGTTCATTAATCTCCGGATTCTTACCCCATTAATTAGCAAATTGTTGATCAGAGGAAAAGGTAATGTGGGCAAAGCATGTTGTTTTGTAGTTCTTTTAAAGTTCGGGAAGTAAAGAGTGTGTAAGACAAGAGACACTGGAAATAGGTTTAAAAAAATCCCTCTGTCTGAGCTTAAAAGGCTGTCATTGATTCCTTTACATTAAGGCATCTGTCCAATTGTGCAAAGCATAATTCAAGTTTTCTTTAGGGGGTAAACTATATGGTGTAAAAGAAATCTGTGACATTAGTACGTGGGAAAATATACTGAAGTGAGAAATTATGAAGAGAGTAAGAGTATTAGTCTGTACAATTACGTTCTATAGGCCACAAAAAATAATTTTATCCTTTCTAGGTACCACTGAAGAAAAAGTACCCCTTCCAAAAAGCCCCAGAATCAAAACATTAGAAATACTATACCTCATCATCATAAATAAGCCTTGGCTTTGGTTTGTCCTTTTCTTCAAAAAAGACTGTACCTTCTAGACCATACTTTGGAATTAACACCACAATAGCATTCTTTCTTACAAATAGAATATAGGCTTCTTCACTTATTATTCCTTTGCTTTTGAAAAACAACTGTAAAATAACATAGAGCCTTAGTGAGGATTGTCTTAAAATACTTTTGAAATTAACAAAAAGTATTCTGAAATTAAACTGAAAGTGAACCAAACTTCATCTCCCTAATATTAAGGACAGAAGGCAAATACCTGGGTATGAAAAGCCACTGAGGCGCGCTGGGCATACTGAGCCATTTTGTGCCGGAAGTTGAGATTTTTACATAAATCTGCAAGCTTGTGCTTGTCTGTCAACTCCGGATAAGTACAGTCAGCCCCAATAGCCACAGCCAACAACCGATGGACGATGATGTCTGCATATCTAGATACATGAAGGAGAAGTAAGAATCATGCTATGTTAACATTAAAATATCTTTTGACAATTCAAAAGTAACTATTTTCTTTTTAAGATTTTATTTATTTATTTGATAGAGAGAAACACAGCCAGAGAGGGAACATAGGCAAGGGGAATGAGAGAGGGAGAAGCAGGCTTCCTACCAAGCTGAGAGCCCCACACAGGGCTCGATCTTGGGACTCCAGGATCATGAGCTGAGCCGAAGGCAGATGCCCAATGACCGAGTCACCCAGGTACCCCAAAATTAACTATTTTCTATTTCCTATAATTTTACAAACAAAAAATACCTTCTGATGGGTGAAGTAAAATGTGTGTATATTGGCGATGCTAAGCCATAGTGATGAAAATCATTATCCATTCCAGAGCAGAAGTACACAGCCTGCATCATACAGCGAGTGGCTAAGATCCTTAAGAGAGTGTTGAGATATGGAAAAGTCAGAGAATCCGCCCGGTCCAAAGAGTCAGCCAAGGACTTGGCTGTATCCGTTTTAATTTCCAAATTCTGAGAGTAAAGAAGAGCAGAGGAGCACTCTGTTTAACGTTTTTAAAAATCAGTACCACCATGTCTTCAAAATACAACAGATCAAACAGAACATATATGGTTATTGACCAGAAAATAAGTATTTGTGTCTTTTGTCCTTAACCTGCATCTTAAAATAGCTTATAAAAAGTCATGATTGTTTTGCGCAACACCAAAGCTTAAAATTTTCTAAATGCGTTTAAAGGTACTGAAGTATCAACATTTTGAAGTTGTTTCAAAAGGGAAAGACACAGTGGTAGCAACAGTACAATTCTCAAAGTCCAATTTGTGCTTGCCTCTTCTTTGGTGGGGTAGGGAAAAAAAAATCAGGGCAGATCTGGATTCTTTCCACCATGTCTGGATTTCTTCTGCAGGTATTTCTTTTCCTTCCATTCAAGGCAGTAGGCCAGAGGCAAAATAAAACTGTATTGGTCACTACAGTACAATATGCTGATATATCAAACTAACTGCTGTGTTCTATTTTGGGAGATGAGGCAAAAATACTTAGATCCTTCTTCCTCTATCTATGTCGTAGAAAGAAATAACATAGGAGAAAATTCCCCAATTTACAGTGTAAGCCTTAAAGCAGAGGAGAAGTTGATTCTGTTCTGATAGACAGGGGTAGTAAGCCCACCATAAAGATCTGAAGAATCAGAAAAATAGACATTCTGTTAGAATAATAACTGGAGACCCAACACTACTTCAAGCTCTCTTTTGGACAGGAGAGATAGGAACTGAACAAGTGATCCAAAGAAAACCAGCGTAAGCTCTAGTCACCACAAGGGTAAAGGAAATTATGCCTAAATGAAGTAGAGGATATGGTATGCTTCCTATGTATTTCCTTTTCCCCAATGTATGCAATAAATGGACTTCTTTCTTAATGGACATAATACAAAGAGAGCTTAATTGAGTTGAAGGTAGGAGGGAAAACAATTATTTCTAAGTCTCTGAAGGCAGACAGTTCAGAGGAGGCATGAAATAATACAGGCATAAAGAACATGTATACAGGCAGAGATATGGAAGAGCTTCTTATGTTCAGGATACTGCAAATAACAATCTGGAACTTCTGGCTGTAGCATAGGGTGGTCTTTAAAGATATTAAAGGATTTTGATTCAGCAAATGACTTCAACATGGCAAGAGATGACTGTATCCAAGTTAGATTTTTTTTCTTCAAAGTACTACTAGCATATTTTTGCATCATGCAATGAGAATATAGATTATTTAGTACAACGGACAGATCACAACTCAAATACAGATGATTTTTGCAAACTATGTGGCCCTACCTTGGACTTAGCTGCCTTAACAAGAATTTCATAATTTGATGGAGGAGGAGCTGGGTGTTTTCGAAGCAAGGCATGTTCTGAAAATTCCTCATGAATTTTTTTTGCAACAGAGATATTGGCCAGTAACATAAATTCTTCCACCATGGAATTCGTTTCCCTGCCAATGGAGAAATCATTAAATAAGGAAAGGAAAAGGAATCTGTGACTTATATATCTCACATTTATTTCCAGGGCACCTTTTCCACCAACGAGACAATAGAAGTATTTCCTACATAAACATCTGTATGCCCGTGTGCACATGCATATTTTTCTTAACCTAACTCTTTCGTTTCTCAGCTGCTATGCTGACAGTCTCTTACTATGCATCTCTTGCATGAGTAAATCTCACACGAGAGACTTTTAAACCGCATTTAAATAACAGAAGCCTTACTAACTCTAATAATACATAAAGTCATTAAACCATAAGCATTTTCACTTTCTTTTGCTAAGTCTAAAGAGATTTTTACTTAACTATAAATCCAAACAAATAAAGTTTACCCATAAGAATTAAAAGCTATTTAGGTCATATAAATTTGGGTTTAAAAAATTAAAATTTTCACCAATAAATCACCAAGATGAAGAAATTATATTTGTAATAGCTATTCTGGGTACTTATTATTGACCAGGCATTGTGCTATGTTGTGAAATATTGATCTATCTGTATCCATATATAGATAGATAGATGTTAGTTCTGTTTTGCAGATGAGTAAACTAAGGATATGTAATATTATTCTCTTGCTCAGAGTTGGAGTTAGTAGTAACAAGACCTAAATACATATAATTGACTTCAAAACTCTTAACCAATCTGATACCAGTTTCATTCTCTATAGTCTATATCTATTTAAAACTTAGGTTAGTAAATGATCTGTATTCTGTGTACATTGTGCTTTCTTTTTCCCAAGTCACTGAATGGGCATTATATTAATCTTTTATTTATGTTTCCACTTTTAACATCTTATAAACTTCTTGACTAGACTGGTCAAGTATACTATATTTTAAATACTAGGAAGACCTCCAATCATACCTTTAAGACTAGAGACAATCTCAGAAATGTGTTATCTTCTTCTTGGTAAGAAGGGGTGATGTTCTACTTTGGCAAAGTTAGATTCAACATTGTCCTCAAAAAACTTCTTCGTATTAAGCTCACTGTTCACATTAACATTAGTTTTATTTGTACAAAAGTTCTCCCAGAAATATTTTTAAATTTTAACTCTAATATTAAAAATCACACACTTCCTGAGAAACTTGAGTATATTCTCGTTTTTAATACTTAATCACCTACTAGAAAAGTATAAATGCACATTCATTTCAGAATTACCTTACAAAGGGCATGGAAAAGAGACCTGATTTAACCAAAAATAGCCTTGCTTCCTAAATCTCAACCAAATCAGTACAGTGATAACAACAATAACATCTGAGCACTCTTCACAACACCCACAACACCCAGTGTGGTGGGTACCATTATCAGTCCTACTTTATCAACAAACTGAGGCATAAAAAAAGTCAGACCACTTGTCTGGAGTTATTGGAAATGGGATCCCAACTGAGGCAATCTGGCTTTAAAGCACAAGATCTTGTACATTATTTGTACACTACGCTTTTCTACATTAAATACGTAGGAAATTAACCAGGGTAATCTCTTCCGTACCACAACTATTATTAGTCAAGTTCCAATACACCACACATCGAGACCAATCTGAATTGGAAATTCTTCTATTATAATACTTATCCCAGTTTTATATAGGAAAAAAAGGCAAAATCACATTTACTTCTCTCTATATACATCTTAAGTCAAAAAGATCTATAGAAACCATAAGCCTATTAGAAATAGCTATTTGGGGTACAAATATGTTTTGTTTATTAATACAGATATTAGATATTATATTTAAAATAAAAATCCTATCTACTGCCCAGGAAATTTTTACATACCTAAGTTCTTTGGTCTGCAGATCTATAGGATCATGAGTTTCACTGTCCATGTGGAATCGAACTTCCGGAGAAGAAAGAGTCAAAGCCCTAAATAAAAATTAAAGATGTAAATTTAGTAAAGTGAGCAAATAACAGTTACGATTCTGGAAATGATGCTTTTAAAAAAGAAAACGATCATAGCAAGTGAGTAACAGTTTTTCTTCTGAAGGCTTTAAGACCATCTGCTAAGTTTTATTATGTTCTATTTTCATTGACAGCTTTGCATCTTACAGATCTAAAATGCATTTAAAAAGACAGGACAACAGGAGTGCCTGGGTGGCTCAATTGGTTAAGCATCTGCCTTTGGCTCAGGTCATGATCCCAGGATCCTCCTGTTTAGCGGGGAGCCTGCTTGTCCCTCTCTCTCTGACTCTCTCCACTCATGCTCTCTCACAAATAAATTTGAAAAAAAAAAATTAAAAAAAGAAAAAGAGAGGACACTGATAACACAACAAAATATGAGTCCTTGTGCGTTATGTTCTGTACCCAAACTGAGTTTTTACTGAGCTACATGGGTTTGTAATTACTTCTATAAATAAAGAAGGTAACTGGCAGTATTTTATTTATTACAGAAAACAATGTACTGGGGTGAGGGATGATGGAGAGACAAAAGGGAAGCTGCCACACAGAGATAAGTACCATCAGGAGATCCAGAGTTCAAAAGTATATCCACATTCGCTGAGCCAGCATAGAGACTGATAAACTACTACCCGGATCCATCCACACACTGATTACTGACAGGGAGCACTACGTGTCAGCTAACATACCAGACCAAGCGCTTTACACCAGTGGTTCACTTAATGAGGTGGCCAGTTCTGTGAAAAGTAAATAACAACAAGGAGAGTCTTGTTTCTTCACACCTTGATGCTATTTTCATCAGGTTAGCTTTAAATCAACTTAAAGAATTTTAATGAAGTTGGGTAACCCTAACCAATCACAGAGGAGGGGCAGAAGTGGAGAAAAAAAAGATGTGATGGTGCAAGCTAATTCTTCATCTTTTCCCTCAATTTTTCGGCTTTATTAGAACTACCAAAGGGATACTAGACAGAGAACCTTGACAAATACTCCTTTCTTGCCATGCAGTCTTTAGAACAAGATCCTACAGTAGACTTAGTCTGTTGTTTATCAATATATCTGACCCGAAAGGTAAGGTATAGGAATCACATTTTGATCATTTTTTTCTTCATAGAACACTTGAAACATTGAAGTTAAAAGTTATCTTTCCTATACAAAGCAGGAAAAGCTAGTTACTAATGCAAATTTCACTTACTGTAAAACTACCAAAATGAATCGTTTTCAATTTGCATTTTATTCATTTTATTTTTAAAACAAACTTGCTAGGAAAGCATTGGTGGCTCAGTCGCTTAAGCATCTGCTTTTGGCTCAGGTCATGATCCTGGTCCTGGGACTGAGTCCCACATCAGGCTCCCTGCTCTGCAGGAAGTCTGCATCTCTCTCTGTCTCTGCCTCTCCCCATTTGTGCTCGCTCTTTCTCTCTCTCTCTCTCTCTGACAAATAAATAGCATCTTAAAAAAATAAATAAAACAAACTGTCTAAAAGTTATCTTCACACAAACTTCTGATGTTTTGATGAACAAAACACTTGCTGAAAATGTGTTGTTTTGTGCCCTTTTTAGTTTCTTTGGGTTTAACACATCCAAAATATCCTTACACAGCTGCACGTTTTACATTTAGGATCACACTGAGTATTCCAAAAAATTGACCCGTGGGTAGGGATAAAGATGGCTCAGTGTAACTACCTGGAAGAACGCTGTCCAGTGGAACTTTCTGCAGCAATGGAAATGTTCTCTATCTACACTGTCTGATATAGTAGTCACTAGCCATAAGTGGCTACTAAACATTTGAAATGTGGCTTGTGTGACTCAGGAACTGAATTCGTAATCTTAATTTTAATGAATTTTAATTTAAATAGGCACATCTTATGAAATAGCACAGATCTAGAGTTTGCACTGCCCAATGAAGACACTTTGTAAACACTTGTGACCCTACCCTGGATGGGCCTGTGAACCCAAGACTAACATCTGAAAGGTCCATGTACTTGTTTTACTGATAGTTGATGATGTCTTTTATAAATCAAATTTCTTTCAACCGCTTTACTTCAACAATTTGGGAACTTGCATATCCTTTTTCTCTTATACTATATACTTATACTCTTAAACTTATACCCTTATTCTCTTATACTCTTATACTTACACTTTGCAGTTAGGCAAATCCCATGATATAATAGCTAAAAGACACATATCTGCTACTAGCTATCAAATCTTTGGGAAGACTGCTCCTATATAACTTTGAATCATTTAAAAAATGAAGATGTTGGATTAAATAATCTCTAAAATCGCTTCAAACTCTCAAGTGCAAGAAGTTCACCTACATTTATTTAAATATGTGAAAGCCAATGTTCAATATGGAAACTCATTACTAACTGAAATTAGAAACAATCCATAGGAAAGTCTTAAGGAGCTCTTCTTGCCTCCCTTGAAAATGTCTCTAAGATCTTTAACTCCTTAGCATAATAAATTACAAAGAGCTAGAAGAAAAAGAATGTCTCTACCTGACTTTCTATTCAGCTCATTAAATAATCAGTAAATTGTCCACGATAAAACATTTTGAAGAGTTCACAGGTTATCCTATCACCACGACAAATAATTTAAGACACTTTTTTAAGTAAGTATTTTTGAAATATACCCTTTTTCAATTCTTCTTTTTTTCAAAATTTTAGCGAGTTTATTTAGTCCACGGAGACTAGTGGTAATATCATCATTCATGGCTGCAGAATCAATTCTCATCTGAGCTTCAGCATATGTAAGGGAAGCCTAAAAGGAAAACTGTATATTAACATAATTCTTATAAAAACTGGTTTATAGGGCACCTGGGTGGCTCATTCGGTTAAGTGGCCCACTCTTGGTTTTGTCATTATCTTAGGATTGTGAGCTCAAGCGCCACATGCTAGGCACAGAGCCTACCTAACATTCTCTTTGCTTCTCTCTTTGTCCCTCCCTGCCCCCCAACTCTTGCGCTCTCTAAAAATTAAAAATTTTTAAATTTTTAAAAAATATACAAAAAACTTGGGCGCCTGGGTGGCTCAGTGGGTTAAGCCTCTGCCTTCGGCTCAGGTCATGATCTCAGGGTCCCGGGATTGAGGCCCGCGTCAGGTTCTCTGCTTGGCAGGGAGCTTTGTGTCCTCCTCTCTCTCTGCCTGCCTCTCTGCCTACTTCTGATTTTTCTGTCAAATAAATAAATAAATAAATAAATAAAATCTTTAAAAATATATAAAACTGGTTTATTATATTTGTATATTTGCACTATATAAAATCTATAATTTTGGAAAACCTAAAATAAGTAACAAAAGAGACTGTCAGCTATAATATTTATACTGCAGACCTATGGTTTTTGGTTCATTTATTTGTATCTGATGCATTACATTATGCTAAAACAAAACAAAATAGGGATGACTGGGTAGCTCAATCTCTTGAGCATCTAACTCTTGGTTTGGGCTCAGATCATGATCTCCGGGTCATGGGATCCAGCTCTGCACTCAGCAGGGAGTCTACTTGGGATTCTCTCTCTCCCCCTCTTTCTCCCCCGCAACCCACGCTCTCCCTCTAAAAACAAATATATCTTCTAAAACAAAACAAAATGGTAGTATTTATTAGTAAATAGCTTAAACTTTACTTTCATAGTTAACTAATACTTAGGTAATACTAAAACAAAGTAAAAAGGAAAGTCATTATTCTCCAATGACTGTAAAGTGAAATCCTCTCCAGATGATCATCACTTCTTTACTCAATAACAAATAACTAAGAATACTTAAGAGCCTAGACATCGTATCTTACAGAAAAACCTATGAAATATCCCAAATTAAGTATCTAAAAAAGAAGAGACCAATCACAGTAAAAAAAGACCTCAAGTAATTTCCAATTATAATCCAAATATACAAATTGTGCCTCATGGAAAACTATCATTTTTTAGCTTATCAAAAAAAAAAAAAAAGAAGAAGAGGTGCCTAGGTGATATAGTTAGTTTAAGTGTCAGGTTTCAGCTCAGGTCGTGATCTCTGGGTCATGGGATCAAGCCTCACGTCCAGCTCCGGCTCGGTGCTCAGCACTGACTCTGCTTGAGACTCTCTCTGACTCTTCTTCTGCCCTCCCCCTTACACTCTCTCTCTCTTTCTAAAATAAATAAATAAATAAATAAATCTAAGAAAAAAAAAGTAGCTTCACAAATAAAACTCAGGACCAACATCAGAGGGTTAGACAATGCCGGAGGTCAGATGATTAGGAGAGCCAAGTTATCTACTAAGGACTAAGAGCTGCCCTTCCAAAAAATGTTTTCTGCTGTATGTTCACTGAATTTCTCTTTATATAGCTTTGTTACATGGACCAAGTCTGGGAGAAAAATAAACTCATCCTTTTTAAAAATACAAATCAAGGAAGGCTTAAATCATTCACACACCACTATACATCACTGTCAGTCCAACACTGCTTTCTTTTCCAACTACTAGTTTATCCAAAACTGCTGAAAGCCAACTAGATGATTCCACACCTCAGAGAAAGACCAAGGGCAAAGCGAGAACATAAGGGAGTCCAAGGAGATTTGCAAAAAAGAGAAGGATGAGAATGTTAGGCTAGCTCCATTCTGTATGACCTGAGACCCCAGGCTAGCTCTGCTGAAATCCAAGGATAATTTATGACATGATTTCTCTGAAAACTCGTGAGTATCACAAGACGGTATACATGCCAATTTTGAAAATACTGCCCAGTTTATACACTGGAACTATCTCAAATAGTAGGGTTCCTGAATTAGGGCAAAAAGTCATCTATTTAGTTTTTAAAGTATCCAGGCTTTTTGAGTTTCTGAATACAAAGCAGTAACTGCATCAAAAATCAAGCAGATAACTGAAAAAAACTAGATCCTGCTACAATACTGAAGGAAAATTTCATTAAGTAAATCTGAATTTTTCAAAACCATCTAGTAACATTGTTAAAACAAAGTACCAAAGATTTTAAAGATTTTATATTAACCACAAAACCAACCTTTGAATTAATGGCACTTTTGGTAAACCTCACTTTTAAGATTTCAGCATTGTGATTCATTTCCCAAATACATGAAAATGCCAACCTATGGGGGAAAGTAGACAGTGTTTGTTAACGGGAATCTGTTAAAACAATATTATGTTCTTATTAAAAAAACATGCATAAATACCTGTCAACATTACATCTTAAGGAACATAAATTAGAGCTAAGCAACTCTGGAACCATGTCAATCCTCTGGAATAGAAAAAAAAAATAGAGTGGCAGATTACTTAACTATATCCATACATTTACTTGACATTTCATTCTCAATAGTACTAACTTAACAAGGAAGGAAAAGGTCTTTGTGAACAGAACTGAGAAATAAGAAATAAGTCTATTTCTAGAAAATTATTTCCACACAACTGTTATCAACAAGACACAGTGAGAGGAAACCAGACTTCATGTCAGTGGATCTAAGCGAAGTCCTCTCCACAGTCCCGAGCTGTCCTCCAAGTCTGCAATCTCTGATCAAGCCTTACCAGCTCTATGACTGGATCGTCGCTCTCCAATGTCTAACGCAAACTACATGGTGTTTTAGACATACTGAAAAAGACAGCCACAGCATTTTTACAGAAAAAAGCTACATGAAAGAATTTTTACACTGAATTCATAACAGACTAAGTTTAACTTTCCCTTCTACTATCACAACTTCTCTAAGTTTATGGGAGATTGCCTTAACAGGAAGAAATGGTAATTTATGACAAAACAGACTCATGATTAAACTTTTGAAGCAACAGAAAATATATTACTTACCCAGAGCTAGTAAGTTAAATGCTATATAGCAATTTGTATCAACCAAATCTACTTGTTGTTTGGACCACTCAATAACCAGACACACTGCATTATTTTCCCTGATTTATACCCACCTTCTTTTATGTATGTCTTTTAGCTAATTCATGTCCTATTCCAGACTGTTCAAAAATTCAAAAGTACTCATGGTTTTGACAAACTAACAACACACAACTCATAATCCTTATTCCTATTTCACTAAATACTGAGGCTGGAAACACCTTTCTCAGGAAAAACCTCAGATGAATTTATTATTAAAAATAAAACATGAAAAAGTTACAAGCATGTGTCAAATTCCATTTTAACTTTAGCCCCTTTACCTTTTCACAAAGATATACAGTTGTTCCCCTTCTGGCTGACTCTTGATCCAAAGCATTTCCTGGCCTAATAAAATGGCTAACATCAGCAATATGAACACCAACCTGAAAAAGATCAAAATAAAAGGATGTCAACATGCTTAACTGGGCAAATGTACTAATGGAGTTCTAATGAGAAGAAACTGAACACAACTGAAAAAGGATGGCCACATTTACCATTTCCATTTCTGTCACATGCCCATTAGTCTCTGTACCTGCAACTGACTAAGCATGAATAATTCACAAATTCTATGTAACAAATTTTCCATAAAATAAAATAAACTAAAAACAGAACTATGTATTTGGGTAAGAATGTCACTACACCAAAAATACCTCCAAATTTCCATTTTGCAGTTCTCTACAATGTAGAGCATCATCTATGTCAGTACACCCTGGAGGGTCCACGCTACAGACACACAGATGGCGCAGGTCTTCTCGGTTTTTCATGTCCTAGAAAATGCCACATTGTTAAGAAATAAAAAACTATTTGGGTAGCATAAATGAAACATAGCTCTTCTAAAAATCAGCAATTTCTCTATATATATTTAAAAAGAAATTTTAATAGCAACCACACATTATGATTTGTAAATTCTGGTTTTTTTCACTTTGGAATAATTTGACCTACGCTAGTGTTGGTTCCCCAGAAAAATGTATCTTTCAGTAAAACGAAGGACTTTTATGATACCTATCAGTTCTGTAACTAACTTAAAATGCAGGAGAGGAGGAGAATATAGTTTCTACTTATTTAATTATTTACAGGGTCCATGCCCAATGTGGAGTCCAATGTGGGGCTTGAACTCACAACCCTGAGATTAAGACCTGAGCTGAAATCAAGAGTCAGAAGCTTAACTGAGTGAGCCAAGCAGGCGCCCTGGTGTCTACATATTTAAAAACACATATAGAAACCAAATTAGCTCAAAAACAGCAATTTATCAAGTGATTACACTCTTTTTAATTTACCTTTTCAGTAATGCTCCAGGGCATCTTTGGAAGAAAGCTAAGAACAGCCTGTGAGAAAGGCTGATGGGGAACATCATGCTCAAGCAACAAAACTTCTGTTTCAGTTTCTTTATCTCCAACGTCACCTAAGTTTTTTACAAAGTGTCCCTAAAACCAAAAGGTTTTATTAGAAAAGTGAATTCTATAGCTTTTTGTTTGGTATATGTTATTATGACATTTAAATTTTTCAACATTTTTATATCACTTCAGTATTTCTAAATGTTTCCAAAGCTTCTTCTTAAAAATGAGTCCATAAATCCGAAGTGATTTATGATGGAAACTTCCTGAGGGCCCAGTTCTTATACATAGCGAAGTGTTGCCTATTTCCTATGATCTCTCAAGTTTAAAATGTTACTTCAAATACAGTAGCTTTGGCATTTATTAGAATCTACTTAGGTTTCAAACACTGCTTTTGTAACCACTATCAAAAGTTATTTGTTAGGAAACTTGAGTACAAATAAATGATTTGCACTGAAATTTCGTAAGATGAATTTTCAAATAAGATGTACTACTTATCAGGTAACCGTAAAAGAGTCCTATATTTCAATATGAATTTTATTACAAAAGCAGATTCTGTTTTCACTAAAAGAGGAATTTTGTACCCAATTCTTAAATTTAATATTCTAAAACAAATCATTCAAGCTTACGTTTGGATATCTGGAATTTCTAGGCCAACCGTCAATAGCAACAATAATCCTCCGTCCTTCTAATGCAGAAGCCTGTCTGGTTTCTATTCGAATTCTAGGGATTCTCCTATCAGCAGGGGTAAAGAGATGTCTTCTTGACTAAAGAAAATTAGGACAGAAGATTTTACACACAGACACACAAACCTGAGGTTGGGGGCATGGAGAGGGCTCTAAGTTCTATTTAATGGCTATCATTTTTTAATTACATAGCAACATAAACTTTACTCACCTCTTTAATATCAGACTTGGAAAGCATGCCACAATATGGCCTCCAATTTCTTTTTATTATTCCTACAACTCTACCTGTGGGTTTTAACATTTTTTCATTTACAGCAGTCTTAAGCTGAGATTTAAAAAGAAAAAAAAAATCTTCAGTTATTTCTCCTTTAAGTATGATGAGACAATTTCTCTTTAAAATCAGAATATGAATATGGATACTAATATGCCCACACAGTCAATTATGACATAGTTACAGAATCTTGATGCTTTCAAAATTCTAGGTCAGAATATGCCAAACCCAGTCATGGAAATAGTTCCATAATAATACGTGACCAAAACAGATAATCCAAACACAAAGACAAAATATAAATATAACTGAATATGTCAAAAATCAACTGTTTAGTTTAAAATGAGGATTCACACTCACACACATACACACACATCTGGCAATTACAGTAGACTAGGATTTTAGTAGTAGTTTGCACTAAATAGCCATGTGGCATTTATTGATTCACTAAAAAGATATGTATCTTACAAGTTCTTCCTTATCCAAAATAAAAACCCAAATAAAGAGTATTTATTAGAAATAGCTTAAGGATTTAATGATACTTCATTTCAACACTCTCTTATGGTCTAGACTCTGCAAGGATAATATTATAGTAAGACTCCGGAGCACCGAATTCTTTTATATATATATATATTTTTTTTTAAGATTTTATTTATTTATTTGACAGATAGAAACACAGCCAGAGAGGGAACACAAGCAGAGGGACTGAGAGAGGGAGAAGCAGGTTTCCCGCTAAGCAGGAAGCCTGATGTGGGGCTCGATCCCGGGTCTCCAAGATCATGACCTGAGCCGTAAGCAGTTGCTTAACCAACTGAGCCACCCAGGTGCCCCTCTTATAAATTCTTATAAAAGGAAGGACTAAGACTATACTTTCAGGGATCAGTTCTATAGTTTGTTAAAAGGGAGAACTACTAATGCCTGAATTCCAACTATTTGTGTTATTCTTATAATCCTAAACACAGAAATAAATGGGTCATTTCAGGTAAGACTTTAGATCATAAGAAATAACTGAAAGCATTCTCTCCGTAATAAATATGGTAACAGAGAAGAAATTAAACAGACCCTTATGTAAGGGCCCCAAAGTATATCTATTATGCTGATGGAATTTTAACAATTACATAAAAACAATGCAGAAAATTTCCAATTTGTATTTACTTAAACCTCACTAATTTAGACAGATCATGGACCTGAACGTCAGAATTCAATTTTCATACTCAAGTTACAGTCTCTTTATAGTTAAGCCTGTTTATTAAACAAAATAAGGTAATTTAAGAGAAAACTATTCAAATATTTAAGAGGGAAGATAATCAACTACGTATGAAATGTACTAAATCCACACAACTACAGTCTTATTCAGTAAATCTGAAAGCAGTGAAATTTGTTTAATTTTCTCTAAGGCTTAAACACTAATGAATTCTACAAAGCCACACAGACAAAAGATAAACCTGCTTGGATTCATACAATGCATTCTCTTTCCTCTTCTTTTTCCACATCATCTTCACTTTGACCTTCATCGTGTAAAACCACAGAAGATGGAGCCACCCACTGATTCTTGGGAAGAAGTTCTACAGCCACAATATCTTCATGAACAGCTCGGCTTAAATTCTTAAGTCCCTGTAAGATTATCTGTGTCAAAGAGCAAACGGCAGGTGCTCACATATTTTTAATGGCAATATAATAATGGGAAGGTTACCTAACAGACGATATATTGAGTACTTCTATGTATTGCTAGTTCTCCTTTATGTTTTTTCTTCTCCTATGGTGTCCCTCCTCCTAATTTCTCAATATCAAGTAGAGAAAGAATGTCAAAAAATATGGGTTGTATTCATGGCTTCACCATAACTCTTACAGTGGCACCAAAAGACTGGGAAAACTTCTCTCTGAATCTCAGGGTCCTGATTGAGTAGAAAGAGAAAAAGAGTACCTGTTTTCATAGGCACAGTTAAAGGTTAAATGAAATGCAGCATTCAAAGCCATTAGAAGTGTATTTGGCAAACAGTGAGCACCCAAAAATGATTTCTATTTGCTTTAAAGTATGTGAAGCCCTCTGGAGCATTTGTATGTTATGTAAATAGCATTTTTCATAACTAGCCATAATATAGAAAATAGAAGCATCCTATTATATTTTTAATTGTTTGGTGAGATTTTTATTCTCTTACAAGTGGGGTAAATATAAAGTTCTTTTCTTCCATAAGCAGCTCTCTAAGAAAGTGATTCATTCTATTATCTATGACCTCTCACATAACTGCCTAAGCTGATAAACTAGAAGAGCAGAGTAAGTTCTTCTACAAAATTTTAAACACTTTGGAAAGAAAATCATGAACAGAAAATCACCAAAAAACAGTGTTTTACTGTATATGGAATTTATGTACAAAGCCATACCTCTTTACCTTCTTCTGTGTCTCCATGAACCCATACTGTGGCTTCTAAATAATTTTCCCTGCTTGCTCTAAATGTTCCTTGAAGGTATGCACCAGATTTTATGCCTTGTTGTAGCTTACTTAAAGGAAGATGCTCCGAAAATATTATTCTTCCACTTTCTATTTCATTCTGTGAAATGAGCAAGCCACAAGATGTAGTTAGTACATAACTCTTCCATACACTCAATAGAAAACTATTATTCTCACTTTCAGGTATTAAAAAAAAAAAAATTCATGGTGCACCTAGGTTGACTATTCAACTCTTGATTTTGGTTCAGGTCATGATCTTGGGGTCCTGGGATCAAGCTCCACACTGGGCTCTGCACTCAGGGGGAATCTGCTTGAAATTCTCTGTCTCTGCCCCTTCCTACCTCTGCACACACTTGCACTCTCTCAAAAATGAACAACCCAAAATACAAATACCCTATGATTGTACTCATATGGAATTTAAGAAACAAAAGAGATGAACATAAGGGAAAGGAAGGAATAATAAAATAAGATAAAAACAGAGAGAGAGAGACAAACCACAAGAGACTCTTTACTACAGGAAACAAACTGGGGTTCGCTGAAGGGGAGATGAGTCAGGGGATGGGGTAAATGGGTGATGGGCATTAAGGAGGACACTTGAAGTAATGAGCACTGGATGTTGTATGCAACTGATGAATCACTAAATTCTACCTCTGAAACTAACAATATAGTATATATTAATTAAATTGAATTTGAATTAAATTTTTTTTAAAAAACCATCCATATTATGGTATACACAACTCTTATGAATTTGAGAATATGGAACAGTAAGAAAAACGGCTTTCTATTCTTGGGCAATTTACACAAATATTTCAATTTCATTGTATTTCAGCATTTAGCCAGAGATATGTCACTAATAAATCCTGCACACCCCTCTTCTCACCCCAGCCCTAATTCCATATGAACGTGTGGAGTTAAGGAGGTCAGGGTAGGTAAGTAAAGGGTATTCTAAAGCTTTAATTCCATGAAAAGAGTGTGGCTAATGAAAGTACAAGAAAAGCTATTTTTATTTTGGATATATTACATAGTTCAGAATATAAGATAGAAGTAGGATAGGAACTGCTTTAGGTCTACCGCAAGAACCTGTCAAGATTCTTAGAGACTTCAACATTCAAAATTCTTACTGCTTGGCTCCTTTAATTGTCTTTTCATTTCTCACAGTCTTCTACCTTCCATGGAGATTAGTCCTTTTTTTCCTGAACTCTCCCATTTCCCTCTCCCTGTCTAACTCTCAGATGAGTGACCGCAATCTCTATACTAAGACTCAAAAGCAGTCACTGGAGACCTACTTCATCCTCTTGTCCCTCAATCTGTCCACCTATCTGCATCTATATTAAAACCTCAGCCTTCTGCTGAGCTCTCCTGCAACAATGAAGAGAATGTTTCTGTTCTTTCAGCTGGGAACTATCTACCATCTCCTCTCCTCCACTCAAGAACTTTGTCCTGTAATGATCTCCTTTCTCAAGAGGCAAATTTCCTAACCAATCATCCCTCCCCCGCCCCTGCCACATACTACAACATTCACACCATCATATAAATTTGCAATAACATGATCTAGTAAGTTAAATAAATATAGTCAAATTAACTTTTGGGTCTCCTGGCCTGATCCTCTGTTTGGCTTCACATCAACAGGCCACAAAATATTATAATTGCTGTGTGTCTGCTTGTTCATGTGCACTCTCTCAGGAATCCATACAAGCAAGTTTCATTGTCAGTGACCAAAGCCATTGTTGAAGTCATTTATAATATACTGTGTCTCCACAACCTCAGTGCTCCATTCTCTGAGATTTCTTTTTAAGTGACCTTTCCTTCCCTGATACTTCTGCATCCAAATCATCGTTCCTTGGTTTTCTGTCCTACTTCACTGGCAGCTCCTCCTTAGGTTCCTTTGCCCATACTCCTTTTCCTGATCTCTAAATGTTGGAGCATCCTAAGACTTGGTTATAGGCCCTTTTCTTTACCTATGTTTACTCTCCTGTCATTTCCTACCACTTAAAACAACAAAACCTCTTCTTCTCTCTGGCTTTCTGTCAAACACCTCATTTATCTCCTTTCCCTCCACAGGGCTGGGAAGTGTTTCCATACTGTTATTTTTCTCTTCCCATTTTTTCAGCTATTCTATTCAGACTTCTGCCTCCCTACCATCAAAACTACTCTGGATAGTACCCACCCCCTGCAAATGTCATAATGCTACATCCAATCATCAGTTCTCATTACTCTGACTTAGCAACATTTGGCATGGACGATCATCCTTTCCTCCTTGAAATATTTTCTGTTCTTGGCTTCCAAGAACTCCACACCTGCTTTTCTTTTTATATATTATTTGCCGGTTCCCCTCATGTTTCTGACTTCTACTGGAGCACCCATGGGCTGAGCCCTTGGACCTCTTCTCTTTTCTACTGATATTTATTTCCCTAAATCAGAGCTAGGCAAATTAAGGTCCATGCACCACATCCAACCTGCTGCCTATATTTGGTAAATTAAGTTTTACATTCCATGCTCATTCATTTATCTATTGTTGATGGTTGTTTTCATGCTACAAGAGCCGAGACAAGTACTTTTGATAAGACCACATAGCCTGCAAAACTAAATTAAAAAAAAAATTACAATCTGGTTCCTTACAAAAAAAAGTTTGTCTGGAGAAAATACTTGCAAATCATTTATCTGATAAGGAACTTGTATCCAGAATATAAAAAGAACTCTTATAACTCAATAATAAAAGGAGAACCCAGCTAGAAACCAAAGACTTTGAAAAGACATAGGCACACACCCGCATAAAATACACACTATATATTACATATAATGTGCACATGTCCAATAAGCTCATGAAAAAATGCTCAACACCATTAGCCATTAAGGAAATGCAAATCACGTCAAAACCACACTGACACTCATTAAAATGGTCACAGTGAAAAAGATAGTATGTATGGGGAGAAACTGCTCATACACTGCTGGGCGGAATGTAAACTCCTATACACACCTCGGGAAATGGTTTGGCAGTTCTTCAAAAAGAAAAATTCCTCAAAAAAAATTTAAATATAAAATTACCGTATGATGAAGTCCTCTCATACATACCTAAGTATGTATCAAAAAAAAAAAAATGAAAGCAGTCAAAAAAGACCGCATATTACATCACCACATTTATATGAAATGTGTAGAAAAGGCAAGTTTACAAAGATAGAAAGATCAGTAGTTGTTTGGGGCTAAAGCAAGAGCATTTCAGGGACAGACCAGGATTGAGTGGTAATGGATATGGATTTATTTTGGAAGGGAAGAAAATGTTCTAAAATTAGATTGTGGTAGGCACCTGGATGGGTCAGTTGGTTAAGCAACTGCCTTCAGCTCAGGTCATGATCCTGGAGTCCTGGGATTGATCGAGTCCTGCATCAGGCTCCCAGCTCCACGGGGAATCCGCTCCTCCCTTTGACCTTCTCCCCTCTCGTGCTCTCTCTCAAATAAATAAAATCTTTAAAATTAATTAATTAATTAATATAAGATTAGATTGTGGTGATAACTGCATAATCCTGTGCCTGTATAAAAAACTGTGTATTTTAAATAGCTGGGTTATATGGTTTGAGAATTATACCTCACTAAACCTGTTTTTATTTTTTTAAAGATTTTATTTATTTATTTGACAGAGAGAAACACAGCTAAAGAGGGAACACAAGCAGGGGGAGTGAGAGAGGGAGAAGCAGGCTTCCCGCCAAGCAGAGAACTCGATGCAGGGCTCCATCCCGGGTCTCCGGGATCATGACCTGAGCCGAAGGCAGTCGCTCAACCAATTGAGCCACACAGGCTCCCCAATAAACCTGTTTAAAAACAACAACAACAAAAAAAACAAAGTCTACCAATCCCTGCCTCACACATTCTCTTTTGGTCTTATGACTTTATATACCACCTATATGTTGATGAGATCCAAATCTGTGTCTCTACTATATCTCCACCTCTAGTCCTAAACTCCCTCATGAGCTACAGATTCACATATCCAACTAACTGCTCACACCATAAAGCCACCGAGAGCTCTAATAGTTACCTCAAACTTTAATGTCTAAAATCATACTAAGGATTTTCCACTCAATCCTGCTCTCCAGTGAAGGAATACTACTCCTATGATTGCTCAGGCAAAACACCTAAGGTCACCCATATTCCTCACAGCCACATCCACTGTATCACCAGGCCTTAAAACTTTGATGTCCAACATACCCAACACCTGACTACTTCTGACTATCTTAACTGCTTCTACCATGGTCCAATTTTCTGTCTTGTCTTCCATGGAGTTCTAAAATATCCTTCTAACTGAAGGGCCCTGCTCCTAATCTGTTCTCCTAGAACATTCAGATGGATCTTATTGTTCTCCCACTCAACATCTGCCCAGCACTCATGGACTAAAGTCCAATTTTTCACCATGACTCATTACATCCTATACGATCTGGTCCCTATCTATATTTCAGACTTTCTGTGTATAATGTTTTCTCCCTTGCTTACTCCATCCCAGGCACTCTTCCAGCTGTACCATGATCTTACCAACTTATTGGCAAACTTAATTTCATCTCAGAGCCTTCACTTGCTAATTTCCTCTGCATAAAATGCTCTTCACCTAGTTATTATGATGGTGAACTCCCTCACATAATTTGACTAAAATGTCCCTGTCTTGAAGCAAATTTTCTCAGTTAACATCCTTCACATCTCTGCTGTAACATCCCAAATCAGGGTTAGGGACTAAGTACAGTGAAAACATGAATTGGTTCCAATCCAACTGCTATATTAAAAAAGTACTTGGTGAACGCAGAAAACTGTAGCTAGCTGTACAAAGCTGCAGAAGAAGCCACAAAAAAAAAAAAGAAGAATCCACATAACACAGTCACCTCTCAAACATCTATCACCCTAGACTACTGTGTGTTTTATGAGCCACAGCAATCTTTATCTCCTATAGTAACTTTTCGTCCAAATATAGATAACCCTATTTCCACCACTTTGTGAAACTTCCGAGTGTGTCCCACCATATTTTCCCATTAGCTCTGCTTTTACTATGAGATTTTGCAGGACACAGCGAATCTGAAGATCATATGTGTCGTATTACAACAGCACCAGCTGTAATTTTGCTATGTCCTACACTTCCCCTACCACAGTCCTCAATCAAATATTATACATTATCAATGTTAGATTTCTTCTTTCCTCTTCTACACCAGTGCTATGCAGAACAACTCTGTGATGATGGGGTGTTGTTTTTGTGGTCTCCAATATGGTAGCCGCTGGGCACAAGCGGCTCTTGAGCACTTGAAAGGTACAACTGAGAAAATGAATTTTTCATCTGAATTAAATCGAAACAGCCATAGGCAACTAGTGACTGCGGGTTAGAACAGTCCCTAAATCTCTATTCCCAAAATCAAGACCAGCTCTTATTTTCTCACTTCCTCTTAATTTTGAAAAGTGGCAGACTGAAGATAAACAGGGATGAAGCAAATATTGTAAAGACTGGATATTTGTCTAATGTTCTATCACATAAAACCTGTTTCTACAATAACAATAGCTGCCATTTACATTCACCATAGCTACATGCCGGGCACCGAGATAAGAATTTTATTAATATACTACTGTTATTATTTCGTTTGCTCCTCATAATGTTATGAAGTCATTATTGTTAAATACATTTCACATGTAAGGAAGTGAGTACCCTTGAAGTTTACTGCTCACTTAGCATGCCCTCTCATCTCCACTAACTGCACAGATCCCTATACTCCTCCTTCTGCCTCTGACTTTGCCCTTGATACAATGCATCAACTCCCAAACTGGAATTACAATGGTCTTTCAAATAAACATTTCTCTTTATTCTCCTCCATCCCTCCCAGGCCTACTCTCATCCACCTTTAATTTCTTTAAGTCTGCCATTATAAGGTAGAGAACCTAGAATCCTATCTGCTACCTCCTCTTCATAGTACACCTCTACAGTAAGATAGTTTAAAAATTATTGACCAACAAAAAAAATTTTAGATTTTCGTTAGCTGGCCCCTTCCCTTCCTCTTCTACCTCTTATAACTCCCTCCTGTCTTCCTTCAGGATTAATGCTACAGCTTTATGCTGTCTGCAATGTCCACTATGTCCTTTTTGTCAAATACTTACACCTTATTCACAAACCAGCCACAGATTCCTTTATTCATTCATCAAACAAATGGTGCCACCATGTGGCAGGCCCACCTCAGGTTGCTGAGGGTCTTTCAGTGAACAGTGCTGTTTTAGTAAGTCAAGTCTTTTAGGGATGGCATTTTGATAAGCCTATTACAGCCACTCTTATTGTTTATACCCTAGCTTCTATTCAATTCCAGTTTACCTACCAATATGCCAATTTTTAAATTTGATTAAGACAAAAGTTAAGATCCCTAAGCGGCCAATTGAATATATTCACATTTCAAAAACACAACAAAACAAATTCAAACATACCCCTTCTTCCGACAAACAAGCAAGACGATCCATGAGTTCTGGGTTGGCAGTTAGGCTCTTTACATACTCTTCACCTGAAAAATAAGTTTCGTTCTTGATAAAGTCAAGTTTTGGGGTTTTTTTTAGAAATCCATATCTGTTGATATGATCACATCAAAGCAGAAGTATTGGGTCAAGCATATCTATGAGTTGTGGTCTCTTTTTTTGTTTTAAGATTTTATTTGTTTGAGAGAGGGAAAGAGAGTAAGTGAGCACAAGCAGAGGGAGCAGCAGGCAGAAGGAGAAGCAGACTCCCCTGTAAGCCAGGAGCCAGATGTGGAATTTGATCCCAGGATTCTAGGATTATGACCTGAGCTGAAGGCAGACAGTTAACTGTCTGAGCCACCCAGACGTCCCTCGATGAGTTTTTTATTGCTAAGCCGATTTCAAAGGGTGATGAGGAAATTATCAGCTACTGGGCACCACAACTTACTTGACTGAGAAATGCTGAGAAATTTAAAAGTACAAACATCAAATGGAGTTATATAGGAATATGAAAGCATTAAATATTCGAGTGAACATCTGACCAAGGGCCTGATGACAGTTCGTATTTGCAAATGCAAATAAAAATTAACGGGCTCTACATTTAGACTTACAAGTGAAAGCTGGTATTCCTTCTTCTATGGCTTTTTCTTTGTTTTTCTTGTCATTTGTTATGAAGATAACTTGTAGATGATTTTCTGCTGATATTTTCTTCAAATGATCATTGTACCATTTTGCTGCTACTCGAATGGCTCTATCATTCCTGTCATTAGCATTTTCTCCCTGTTCTTGTTCTACATAAGTTTCTCTAAATATTAAAAAAAAGTAATAAATAAATATCAATAGAAATAAGAATATATATAAGTCTTAGAACATAAATGCTTAATAACTACTAAACTACAATAAAACTCTGCAGATTCGATAAGATTTTATTTGAACTATATACCAAAGTAATTCCCAAAAGCTACAAATAGGATAATTAATGATACGATTCTATAATCATTAAATACACAACACGTGTAAATCACCAGTGGTAAACACTCAATGGTAGAACTTATCTAGAGACAAAAAGACTACAAACAAATAATGACTACATATTCCTTTGTAGTCTATCCACTCTAGAGTCCTGAATATGTCAGCATACTTACTTCCTTAAAACTATTTTTCAAAGCCAAATTTAAGTAAAATAACAAAATTCAGTACAAAAACTTGTAGCACTTAAAGAGATTAAACTTTAGAATCTTACACTTATTTATATTAACAGTTTTTAGAACAGCTTCATTCTTCACCATTAATTGCCTCTGCTAATGCTTTAAGCTTATCAGTCAGACACTATCATTAAATTTTGAACTGGTTGTACTGTGACTTGAACAATACAATCCTGGATGAGATTTGTCCAGGTGTCCTTCAATGCCAGTAATGCTAAGCTCTACTCACTGCACATAAGCAGAAAAACTGCTAACCTCTCATTAAGAATCTGATGATAATGTGCCACAAAAACTTGGGTCTTTCTGCACTGAAAAATAAATCTCTACTTCTGAATTTCAAGAAATTAGGAATAAGATGACAAGTGCTTTACCAGTGATTTTTACAAAAATAATATTTAAACTTGGGCTACAGAAATAAGAAAATTAAAGATTAAATATTTTTAAGTATGCATATTCCAATGAGATTTCATTACCAGAATTCTACTGTCTTATCCACTGGTGGTGATTTACTGCCCAGGATCATTTGACAATGTCTGAAGACATTCTGAGTTGTTACAACTTCGTGGATGGGAGAAGATGGGGTTGCTATGGGCATACAGTGAGTAGAAGCACAAGATGCTGCTAAACAGCCTCTGATGTATAAGACAGTGTGCCCACAACAATTATTCAGTCCAAAATGTCAATAGTACCGAAGTTGAGAAACCCTAATTTAATGTAATAAAAATATACTAAAACTCAACACAGATAATTTATGTAACATGAGAAATAGCAGTGTATTTTCTAATTCCACACATTATGTTAAAAGGGCGTCTGAAACACAAGCAAGAATTCTATTTCTTAACACTTCTTCAATGGGATCAGTTAAAAAGTATTAGTTTAACTTCTGAAAGCCCATTAATAATAAATCTGCTTTATAGTTTTAAACCTCTCTTTCACAAACTAACATTTTATTAATTTATATTGGTTATCAAATAATATGGTATTCCAGGAACCTAGGGAAATCTCACCTTCCAAGATTTTATTGCTCAACTCATGCTGAAACTAATTCAAGATGAAAACATTCTAGAAACAAAAGTACCCACAGTAGCCTAGGAGTCTGGAAACTTTGGTTCTAAACTTGATCTAATCAACGCCTACGGACCTCAGGTACAAGGGGGATTATGTCTGCACAACTGTGTAACAAATAATCCTCCCATAATTACCCTGCATCTTCTGACAATGTCACAATTACTGCCAGATGTAGCTAATTCTATGATTTTCTGGTAACATAATTTTCTCCCTACCTGTGGTGCTCATTAGTGAACGTATAGAAATGCTTCTCCTGGTTATTAGTCACATCTCTGATTCGTTTATATACTGGAGCACTCCGATTTCTCACTTCTTGCAGAACTGTTTGTAGTACAATCACATTCCTGATGGCAGGGTCCTCAAGAACATCAATCTTAAAAAAAATAATAAAAGAAAATAAGGAAAGAAAACTTAAAATTTTCTTATGTTCACTGATAAACTGTTTCTGCCAAATATAAAACCCTGTCGATTTAAAAAAAAAAAAACTAAACTAAAAAAACTCCAAAAAAAAAAAACCCCAACATGTACACATTAAACCAAGGAGCTATTTTGCTACAGAAAACCCCTCAGGTCTATTAAAGAAGAGTACAAATAGACTAATAAAAAACTTCCTAGAATTAAGTCCATTAATAATGAAATACGTTGGCCCACATAGTTTTCACTCGTAGGCACTTACAAGCTGCCTGGGAGTCGCAGGCTGGAGGCCACAGAAGCCCTGGTCCCCCGCCTCCAGACACTTAAAATCTAAGGTAGAAGAGACACCAGGAGTTAGAAAATTAATCTAAAATTCTATGACTCCAAGAACTCAAAAAAAAAGTTCTTTTTTTCAAAGAAAATAAACTTGGCCTGGGATACAGGAGGCAAGCATCCCGAGATGGGGTTTGCCTCTCCCTAAGTAGGTCCAAGACTCTCTTCCTTGGGTTTCAGGTTCCCTATTCTGTCACACCGCCTTCTGGTAATGCCGAGACCACCACAGACAGCCCGTCCGCTGACGCACCTGGTGCAACAGCACGTTAGTGTCAGGAAGCAAGTAGTGCGGCCAGGGGCACAGGCTGCTTGCCTGATCCAGGGGCTGCGACTCCAGGACTGGCCCCTCGTGCGCACCGTCGCACGCCGCGCACCCCGGCGCGCCGCAGCCGATGTCGTCCCGCAGGTAATGCTCGCGCACGATCTTTATCACGCCGCCTGCCCGCGTCTTTTTTAAGAAAGTTTTCGACTTGAGCATCTTGCTTGCAGCGCGGAATCCCGATCCTGATCCCGCTCTTCCGGTTAAAAGTGCCAAGTAGAAGACCGGCAGTACAACTATACTTCAACCCGAAGTTCACTTCCCGCTCCAGGGTATTAATAAATACCTCTCGCGGGAAAACGTCGAGGCTGACGTTTGTTGGCTCAAGGAGGGCTGCGAGAATTGGGCGAAAACGAAGAGGATGGGCGGAGCCCGGAGCTATTTCCTTTCAGGATTTGGGCGTGACCCGCCTCTGGACCACAGCTCCCAGCATGCACTGCTTCCCGCGTTGGGGTTGATCCGGGCCGAGTTCCGGCGGCGAGGGCGCTTGTACGCCGCCGCTTCCTCCGTCTTCCTACAGGGGCGGAAGTGGTTGTCTTGGTTACGGGTCCTAACGGTCCCCAATCTGAAATTCCTCTTTGAGGAGCTGCAACCTGATTTTCTGTTTGAGGGAGGCTTTCGGCTCTTTGAAGAGGCGGCGGTGGTGGCTGGTCCAGCCTTAGACCTGGAGTAGTTGAAGCTTTCGAGGTAGCTCGCGGCTGTCCCTTCCTTTCCTATGCAGGGCAGGGAATCCTCCTACACTGCCAGGTTTGGCTTTTCTTCTTCACTCCGCATATATGTGCTGTCCTAGCTTCCGATCCTTTGTAATCCAGATGCTGCCTCTCTCTGATTTCACCTTTCTTTACCCTTTTCTCTTTGGGTGGAATGCCGTTTCCCCTCCACACACATTTCTAATCATTTAGAAAAGCTGATATCTGCAATAACCGTTTATAATTTATTATGTAGTATCAAAAGCAAGAGAATTGCTAAAATTCTTGTGAAAGGGTAAGAAGTTCTATTTAGAATACGTGAGTTTATCTTTTCTACGTTATTGTTTTCATTTTATCTGGAAGTCTGTTAGAATGTTTTCTCTCACTGTCCCTTTTTAGAAAGTCTTTAAGTGATGCCTCATTGCCTGTAGAATAAATTTCGAACACATTTTGATATGCAAGGGTCTCGCGTTCTTGATTAAAGTTGTATGTGTGTTTGGGGTGGGGGGATAGGGCTAGTCCTGCTCAAAATCACGAAGGCTCGGCCCTAGAAGGACTACCACTATCTTCTGCTATTGTGCACTTTCGCCACCTCTGTACCAACCTTACTTCGTGCATGCTTTTTTCTTGCTGCTGCTCTAAATTCTTCAAGATTCTAAATAGACATAACTTTCTCCTAATCAACTCAGAATGGTTTCCCTAATCTTGAACACGTGCTGCTTTTATTAGTAGCTTTCCTGGATACTACTAACTAGAGCTTTTATCCTTAACTTCCAACATTTCTTTGTTTCCTACAAGTAAGATTCCTGTCCCCAGGAACTGGGCTTTTCAAGAGCAAATTCATAGTAGGATTTAATGAGCTGGATTTAATATGTTTGATTTGAGTTGTAATTTGCTTATCTGTTCTAGATGAGGGATTGTCTAATAACTACGTAGGCATTTCATCAATATCTCTTTAGTATATTTATGCTTTCCATGGAGAATGTTTGAATAATATTTAATGTGTTTAACCCACAGACAATTGAAATTGAATTGGAGAAGAAAACTGAGCCATAATAAAAAAAAAAATGTCTCGAAAAATAGCCAGAGCATCAAAAAAAGTGAACATCTCTAGCTCTCTGGAATCTGAAGATATTAGTTTAGAAACAACAGTTCCTACGGATGATATTTCATCATCAGAAGAGCGAGATGGTAAAATGAAAATCACCCAGCAACTAATTGAACGTAAGGAACTACTTCATAATATTCAGTTACTGAAAATAGAGCTATCCCAGAAAAATATGATGATAGACAACTTGAAAGTGGATTATCTTACGAAGGTAAGATTAGGTATAATTTTTATTACCTTTATGCTTTATTGTTTTCTAACTGCAGATAAATAAGAATTAAAATTCTATATATGTAATCTGAACTTGAAATGATAATTTCAAAAAGAAACTCGTATTTTCTTGCATAGTTAAAAAAGACCTTTTTGGAAGGAGAGGGGGAGTGAATTATACTTCTGTGTATTAAATAAAAAGGCCTGAAAGGGGATGATTTGAAGTTGGGCAGGATGAATTACTTCCATAGGCTCAATTTTTAAAATCTAAGATGTGTGAAGTATATCTTTTTAGGTATTTTTTCCAGCCAAGATGTTTTTTGCTTTATTGGGAATTAAACCTGATGTGACTAGTTTGATAGGGAGAATCAAAATCATAATTATATTATTGAGTCGGTATAGTCCTCTGCTTTGGAGATTCAATTTCTTTGGTATCTCTGCCAAATAGAAAGGGATGTCCTAGTCCTTGGGGTTTTTTTTGTTTTGTTTTTTATGTTTGTTTGGTTTTGGTTTTTTGTCTTGTGTGGTTACAGTTATGGAGTATTTTATGTAAGATCTGCTAAACTTGTCACTAACTGAGAAATTTATAGTAATTTCAGAAAGGAGACAAGGGGTGCCTGGGTGGCTCAGTCCGCTGAGTGGTTAAGTGTCTGCCTTTGGCTCAGTTCATGATGCCAGGGTCCTTAACCAGCGGGGAGTCTGCTTCTCCCTCTCCCTCTGCCTGATGCTTCTCCTGGTTGGTCCTAACTCCCTGTCAAATAAATAAATAAAATCTTAGAAAAATAAAAAGAGAGACAGGAGACAGTTCTTAATTCTTACTACTTCTGTGTCTGAGAAATTTTTTTCTTTCCAACAGTAAATTCTCCACTTTTGCTCTTGATACTCCCTGGTCCAACACCTCCCCCCACATTTTGTTGTTTCAGTTATACTTTTTTTCTTGTTAAGTCAGTCCCCTATTTTAGCTCTTGCCGATCATGGTATATACTTTAGTATTTTGCTGCTAGAAAAAATATCATTGACCATATCTCTCTAGGAGAATGAAGTGTCCTAAGTCCTAAGTATCCAAGGTCTTATTGAAGTAAAGAAATAACTTTTTAGATAAAGTTATTAGAAATATTAATAGCTAACATTTATTGAATGCTTATTCTGTGCTAGACACTGTTCCATGAGCTTTTCACGTTATCTCATTAAAACTTTACAACTCTGTGAGGTATAAGGGCTTTTAGGGCGATTTTCCCTACTTTTTAACGTTGAATGAATCAATTGAATAAGTTAGAGTAGTTCCTGACATTTAGTAAGCACACAATATTCGTTATCGCTGCTGTTGTCTACTAAAATAATATCCTCATTTTTCATTCCCTTTATTCTCTGTGCCTTATATACATGTTCATAGGATTACCTGACTTCGTTTTGGTATTTGTCTCTTAACGGACTGTGAAGTTCACGAGGGTTTCTTTGTGATTATATTTCTTGTGTCTCCAGCACTTAGAGCAGTTCCTAGCACGTTCTAAGTGCTCAACTGTCTTACATGAAGGACTGACCCCATTTTGCTCTTGATAAAACAGAATTACACGTGGTGATAGCATACCAAAGCCATTTAGATGGGAGTGATGGAGCCAGGTAGGATTCAAACTAAGAGATCTAAAGCCCATACTCTACCCAAGTGAAGCTCTTAAGCTCCTCTTAGGTTGTCTATATAGTCATCGGCCTAGGTGACTTGGTCTAGACTCGGCCATTTGGTATTTTGTCAGTGTGTCCAGTAGTTTCCGGTTGTTTCTTTACTCATATTGCTGTTACTCCTCAAGTGGGCTCCCACAATGCTACTGGCTCATGTATTGCTGCCCTTCAAAATCTCCATAAATGTAACCCACTGAAGAAGGCCAAAGTAATCTCCCAATCTACCCATTCAATCAAGAAACATTTTATTAAGGGCGCCTAGGTGGCTTAGTCATTAAGCGTTGACCTTTGGCTCAAGTCATGATCCTGGAGTCCTGGGGTCAAGCCCCACATGGGGTTCCCTGCTCTGCGGGAAGCTTGCTTCTCTCTCACTCCTCCTGCTTGTGTTCCCTTTCTAGCTGTGTTTCTGTCAAATAAATAAATATAATCTTTAGAATAAAAACAAAAACACATTAAGTGCCAGCTACATATCACATCCAAACTTTTTTTTAGGCCACTTCTATTTCTTTTTTTTTTTTTAAATAATTTTTTTTTTAAGATTTTATTTATTTATTTGACAGAGAGAGATCACAAGTAGGCAGAGAGGCAGGTAGAGAGAGCAGAGGAAGCAGTCTCCCTGCCGAGCAGAGAGCCTGATGCTGGCCTCCATCCCAGGACCCTGAGATCATGACCTGAGCTGGAGGCAGAGGCTTTAATCCACTGAGCCACCCAGGCGCCCACTTCTGTTGTTTACAACTGGCATTGTGCTTGCGTGTAAATGGCTTCTCTCCATTTTGTGTTGGGGACGGTGCGTGATCCGCCCTTCCCTCCATGCCCAAGCCACCAGAAATTCTGGTGGAGGTACCTGTGAATGTGAATGAAAGCCCCTCTGGGTTTTCCCTGCCTAGAATCCGAAAAGCCACTTACTCTGTGGGTCAGGACAATATGTCCTTGATGTGCTTATTCAAGACATAGTTCCATTTAATCATCCTCCCGGTAATCATATCTCTGTATCTCTTATCTGTATTTCTTGATCCCTGTGCCTCAATGGTCTCAACTTCTGTGAGTTTAAGCAATCACTCTGTACGTTGCAGTAACGGTACTAATCCTGTCTCTAGGGTGGGTGCAAAAGCAGTTAAAGATTTAACTGCACCACCCAACTTCCTCACTTGGGAATAATAAAAGACTGGGACCCTTGACAGTCAAGAGAGAAAAAGCCGTGAGATAGAGAGAGGAAGACTGAGAGTCAAGAGAGACAAAAGCTGTGAGACAGAGAGAGACTAAGAGCCTGCAGAGAGACAGAGAGAAAAAGGCAGAGGGCCTGTGAGGAAGCAGCAAGAGAGCCTTAGAGGAGAGAGCAGGAGAGCTGGCAAACAGCAAGAGAGCCTACAAAGAGAGACTGAGAGTCTGAGAGACGGAGACACAGACACAGAGAGATAGAGAGACAGACTGAGACAGAGAGAGACAGCAACAGAGAGAGAAACAGAAACAGAGAAGCTGAGAGCAAGAGAGAACCAACTGTTTGCCTAAAGCTAGATTGATGTAACTAAAAGGCTTTAAATAAAGAACCCTGAAGACACAGTTTTCAGGAGAGGAGATCCCCACACCACTCTTCGAGTCTGGTCTCCTCCTTTTATCGCCGACTCCGTCACCACCTTCGGGGAACCCCGACCTTTATCGTTGCCGGGCCCGGCTCCTGGCAATTTTGAAATGTGAGATACTTTCAAAATGGAGGCTTATTCATGAGAGGCTCTGGAGTGCAACAGATCAGAGCTACAGTTCTAGATACACAGTTTGGGTTTGAACTCCAACCCCAGGAGTTACTTACATTGGGTATATCTCTTAGGTTTTTATTCCTTTATTTTCTGTAAAATAAGAATAATAATAGTATTTACTTCATGGAGTTGTTGGGAAGATTAGATTTATCATTGCACATAAGCTCATTGATGCCTGGTATAAAATAAATAATAATAGTAGCTATACTTTTTCAGCACTATGTTATTGTACCGTATGGTGCTTAGTACAGTGTTTTATTGTTTTGTTTTCCTAGTTGGACCCCAGATGTAGAAGACTGAATTAGTCATATTCCTGAGTTTATGACACCTAATCATCATTGATCCTTGCCACAACCACATTTTATTTTGTATATTTATTTTTTTATTCCCATAGATCATTTCCCTTCCTCCCTCTCTCTATTCGTAGGCTAGTTTTCAAAGATTTTATTTATTTGAGAGAGTGGGAGGAGAAAGCAGGGTTGGGGTGCAGAGGGAGAGGGAGAAGCAGACTCCCCACTGAGCAGGGAGCCCAATGTGGGGCTCAATGCCAGGATCCCGGCATCAGGACCAGAGCCAAAAGCAGATGCTTAACTGACTGAGCCACCTAGGCACCCCTCTATTAACTTTTAATTTTTTTTTTTGCATTTGTTCTTGAAAATGAGTATTTTTCTTCTTTTTTTCCTTTACATAAATGTAAATTGCATGTTTTGTTTTAGAGTTTATGTCTTTTATAGTTTTTTTTCCCCCAACTCAGGGCTGTTTTAAAATCATTAATGTTACTATGTTTGTCTAGTCTTCTGCTTCTAACTTCTGTGTGTGTCTATCAGTCTATCGACTACCACAGAGATGGGCACCTATATTGCCTCCCAGCTCTCTGTCACCACATGCAAATGGGCCTGCTGTAGACATTTCTCTTCTGGACCTGTGTGGACATCTTCTTTGACACGTATACTCAGGAATAGAATTTCTGGCTCACAGGGTATAAACATGCTTAATTAAATTGAGTGTACTATCGAATTACTCCCCAGAATAGCTGCCTGTTCTACATTCCCATCTTTTTAGGATTGTTTTGCTTAGAGACCCCTTGGAATTAAGATGGTTGCTGTCAAATATATGGAGAAATATTATGCAGTAGAAAAATTAGTCTTCCAAAATTCATCAAATCCAAGGCAGCTTGATTATAAAGTGGACTATTAGTTGTATCACTGAGATTAAAAACTAACAAGTTAAACTGTTATGTGTTATAGATTGTAAGATGCATTCCAGTGTCAGAGATGTAAAATGTGAAAAAGTGAGAGACTGAGATCAATGTAGGAACAGAATTTTTAGACATTTATTCCCTAGCGCTTACCAGTACACTGAGCATTGGGGGTACAAAGATGAAAATATCATCTTCTAGCATTAGTTTTTATTTGGTTCAGAGGTGGAATTTGTCAGTTGCCTGTAACACCCAGTGCTCATTACATCAGTGCCTTCCTTAATGCCCATCACCAGTGACCGCATCCCCTACCCACCTCACCTTCAGCAACCCTTAGTTCGTTTCCTTGAGTTAAAAGTCTTTTATGGTTTGCCTCCCTCTCTGTTTTTGTCTTACTTTATTTTCCCTCCCTTCCCTTATGATCCTGTTTTGTTTCTTAAATTCCACATATGAGTGAAATCATATGATAATTGTCTTCTCTGATTGACTTATTTCACTTAGCATAATACCGTATTGATCTATCCACGTCATTGCAAATGGAAAGATTTCATCTTTTTGATGGCTGAGTAAGATTCCAATGTATATATATACCACATCTGGCATTATTAAAAATAAATTGCCCAGACACCTGGATGGCTCTGAGGGTTAAGCCTCCACCTTCGGCTTGGGTCATGATCTCAGGGTTCTTGGATCGAGTCCCACATCGGGCTCTCTGCTCGGCGGGGAGCCTGCTTCCCCTTCTTTCTCTGCCTGCCTCTCTGCCTATTTGTGATCTCTCTGTCAAATAAATAAATAAAATCTTTAAAAAAATATATAAAAAATAAATAAACAAATTTCCCTCACTAGACTATGGATAATGTAAGTCACAGGAAAAGTAGGTTTGTTTTTTTTTAAAAGATTTTATTTATTTGACAGAGAGAAACACAGCCAGAGAGGGAACACAAGCAGTGGGAGTGAAAAAAAGGAGAAGCAGGCCTCCCGCCAAGCAGGCAGCCCATCACGGGCCTTGATCCCAGGACTCCGGGATCATGACCTGAGCTGAAGGCAGAGGCTTATCCACTGAGCCACCCAGGCACTCCGAAAAATAGGTTTCCGCTGACTATAAACCTGTTCTTGCTATTAACATTTAAATAGCCTGATTTAAGTTACTGAGCTTCCTGTCATTGGAAGCATTCAGGTAGTCCTGAATGGTGAAGTGTCATGATACAGGTATTTTAAAGGTTGAACCAGCTGTGTGGTGTTTTGGAATGAAGTTCAGCTACTAAGACCAGAGGCTTAGAGGATGGTGGCTGCTTGTAACACAGGAGGATGATTTTGTTTCTCTGGTTTAATGAGAATCTGAAAGTAGGTAATTTAGATTTGGGGTGGTTACTCCTTGATTTTGTTAGGAACCCAGGCTTCTTTTAACCTTCTGCACAGCTGTTTTAAGCATGTGCTTTTCACCTCAGAGTCACAGATGGGCAGTACTATATCCCTCCAGTACTATATCCATGTTACAGGAAGAGATGAGAACGGAAATGGGAAAATGGAGAACATGCCTTTTATCTTTTTTTTTTAAGGAATTTATTTATTTGTTTGTTTGTTTTTAAGTTTTTTGGGGTTTTTTTTGAAGGAGAGAGTAAGCCTGTGCTACCAGGGGGTGGGCCAGATGGGGAGGGAGCGGGAGAGAGAGAATCTGAAGCAGACTGTCAGCACTAACACAGCTCCATGCAGGGGTACATCTCAATATCACAAGATCTGGGCCTGAGCCGAAACCAAGAGTCAGATACTTAACCAGCTGAGCCACCCAGAAGCCCCAGGGCTCATTCCCTTTTAAAGAGTTTTCCCAGAAGCCCAAGCCAGTGACCTCAATAAAATACAGCTATGTAGCATGAACACGGGAGTTGCAAGGAGTGGGAAGCTGGGAAATGTAAATATTTAAGTGAATACATTATAGTAACTAATAAAAGAGTTACATGAGAAAGAAGAGAAGACTTGGTGTTGGCTGACTAGTAGTGAGTTTTTTCTGTTCATCACAGTCTTTCTAAGTTAAGAAGTCTGAATCTATGTAATCTAAGGTTTTTTTCCACACCAGTATGGTGTCAATACAATTTTTACATTTGTCACAGTTTATTACTAATGTTACAGTTTTTTTTAAAGATTTTATTTTATTTATTTGACACAGAGAGATCACAAATAGGCAGAGAGGCAGGCAGAGAAATAAGGGGAAGCAGGCTCCCCAGTGAGCAGAGAGATCGATGTGGGAATCGATCCCAGGACCCTGAGATCATGACCTGAGTGGAAGGCAAAGGCTTAAGCCTCTGAGCCACCCAGGCACCCGTAATGTTACAGTTTTTTTCTGTGAATGTCTTGATCCATGTTGATTTGATTTCTCCATATCTAAAACTAAGAACACATTTCTCCAAGGGAACTCAAAAGCTTTGAGTCCCACTTCCCTCTTCTCACTGAGATAACTTAAAAGGTTAACAGCTTGGGCCAAACATTCCGATTCTAGAGAATTGTTAGCTTTACATTTTTATCCCTGCCCATCAATGCCTAAATCTCCTTCCTTGCTTTACTTCTTCATTCCTTTCTTCTTCAGTCTTCATACCTGTCAATTTTTAAATGCCAGAAACTCTTTATCTTTCACTTGAGATCTGTGGGTTCCTTATTGCTTGGGAAATAAATGAAGGGGTGCATCTTCCCAGCTTGATTATCTCTGAGTTTAGGAACCTAAGTTAGAAGAAGTCAGTTAAAATTGTGAAAGTTGTAACCCTGGAAAGAGTAGAAGTTTTTGTCCTATGATAAGAGCATTCTTTTTTCTTTTTTCTTTTTTCTTTTTTTCAAAGATTTTATTTATTTATTTGACAGAGAGAGAGATCACAAGTAGGCAGAGAGGCAGGCAGAGAGAGAGGAGGAAGCAGGCTCCCTGCTGAGTGGAGAGCCCAATGCGGGCCTCAATCCCAGGACCCTGAGACCACGACCTGAGCTGAAGGCAGGTTTTAATCCACTGAGCCACCTAGGTGCCCTGATAACAGCATTCTTGATGTACAAAATAATAATTATGAGGAATATGGTTGTCTTTTGTTGATTTAAGATCTTTATTGAGACCAATTGCTGGGAATATAACTGAATATGGCAGGGTCCCTTTTTTATGTAGATCAAGTGAGACTCATGATCAGAAAATAAATGAGAGATCTTCAAGGTCATGTGACAGCATCCATTAGCAATGGGAGTTTTTTTAATAACAGACAACATTATTTTCTGTAACAATTTATATTTTATGTCCAAATTTGGTTCTAAAAATTAATCAGTTTTATTTATTAATGTATACTGTATTATTTGCATCAGGGTACAGGACTATGAATCATCAGTCTTACACAATTCACAACACTCTCCAATGTCCATCCCCGAGCCACCTCATCCCTCCCACCTGCTTCCCCTCCAGCAACCCTGTTTCTTTCCTGACATTAAGAGTCTCCTATGGTTTGTCTCCCTCCCCAGCCTCATCTTGGTTCATTTTTTCCCCTCTCTTCCCCCCACAACCCTCCATTCTGCCTCTCAAATTCCTCATGTGAGATCATATGGTTATTGTCTTTCTCTGATTGACTTATTTCACTTAGCATAATACCGTCTAGTTCTATCCACATCATTGAAAGTGGCAAGATTTCAGGGGTTTTTTGATGACTGAGAGCATTCTATTGTGTGTATATATATATATATATCACATGTTCTTTATCCATTCATCTGTTGTTGGACATCTAGGTTCTTTCCATAGTTCGGATATTGTGGACATTGCTGCTATAAACATTGGGGTGCATGTGCCCCTTCAGATCACTACATCTGTATCTTTAGGGTAAATGCCCAGTAGTGTGAGTGCTGGGTCATACGGTAGCTCTGTTTTCAACTTTTTGAGGAATCTCCATACTGTTTTTCAGGGTGGCTGTGCCAGCTTGCGTTCCCCTCTCTAGCAATGGAAGTTTTCTACTTTAGATAAGGAGTCAGCAAATTTTTTCTGTAAAGACCTAGACAGTAAAGATTTTATGCTTTGCAGGCCATATGTCGTCTATAACATATTCTTTATTGTTTTTTTTAACCCTTTACAAACACAAAATCTATTAGCTTATAGGCTGTACAGAAGCAGGACGTGGGCTTGATTTTGCCCATTGCCATTGTTTATTAACCCTTGCTTTAGACTACGTAATTAGAGAACACAATGGCAGATTTTAGGCACTTAGAGTTACATGTCCTGCTGCTTGTATTCAAAATGGCCCTGAAGTAATAGACCAATGACAGATAAAGAAAGAGTAGAAGACAGTTCATTGGGTTATTGCCTTATGTAAGACTTAAGTTTTTTGGCTTCGTCTACTGGAGTCATTTATTGAGAAATGGAAGGCTGGGAGAAGACCGATCTGGGAGGTAAGATGTAAGTTCTGTTTTGAACATGTTAAACTTTAGATTTACATTAGACCCCAAAACGGAATTATCAGAGTTTAGGGATGAGTCCATGACTCTGTGTGTTTGAGTGTGTCTTTTGTATGTATGTATAATATACATCACCATATAGGTGGCACTTAAAGCTATGGGATTAGATGACACTATCTGGTGAGAGCAGAGGGCCCCAAACCACATGAAGTGGAGTCCAACATTTAGAAATAGGGTAGAGGAGAGAATCTCGCAAAGGAGCCTGAGAGGCCTACAAGTAGCTAATGGGTTAGGAGGAAAACCAAAAAGGAATAACATGGAATACTAAATAGGGTAGAGTCGTCTGCTGTGTCAAATCATGCTGTCAAGTAAGATAAATATGCTGAAATTGCCAGTGTACTAACTATTAAAAAAGGTGATTCATAATACTTGTACTGAAATATTAGGGAAAAAATATTGACGTTTTGCTGTGATGGTGAGCAGACAAGTGGTACATTAACAAAAGGAGTAATGTGACCAGGGGAGTATTGTTTGTTGGTCTTTTTAGTGGATGATGGAAGTCGTTTGCTTAATGATAGGAATGATCCAGTAGAGATGGGAAATTTGTTGATGCAAGAGGAATCCACTTGAGTATATTAAAGATGGGTTGTTAAATTAATCTATTTTAAAAGATGAATAAGAATTACCTGGTTTGACAGGAAAAGAGAAAAGAATTTTTTAATTAGACTAAGGACAAAACCCAAGTCCATAGAAGCTTAAGAGAGACCACAACATATTTGAAGAATGGCAAGCACTTATTTTTCCTGGAACAGAGTATCTTTTTAAGCTAGTGACCAGAGAAGGAAGGAGCTGGCAAGGGCCAGATCAAGAAGTACTAGTACATTATGCCATGAAGCTTGAAATTTATTTCAAAAAGAATGAATATCCTCTGAAGGATTTAAAACTGGAGAAATAAATTTTTGATAACATTTTTAAAAAGGAAATTAAGGGAGGTAAATTTGGAGGTCGACAACACTGCACACAAGGAAACACTCCTGGTAAGAGATGATGGGGTCTAACTGAACACTTGTCAGTGGCTCTCAAAGAGGATGGAGCCATTTTAACAGCTATTTATGAAGTGAACTTGACAACAAAAACCACAACAAAATGGTGTCTGATCAGAATAAGGTCTAGGGGAGAAGTAAACATCAGCCATGAGTTAGGTGTTTTTCTGCATCGGAGACTAGGGAGAGGCAGGGAATGCGTAAGATTAGGTGAGGCTAAGGGATAGTTTTCTTTCAGACGTTTGTGACATCACTCATGGAGTATTCATTTGGAGATACATGGATGAAGAGGACAAACTCAGTGTCTAACAAGGAAATAATTACCTTGGTGAGGCACCAAAATAGAATCCCAGTTGTTAGTGGGCTTCTCAATGAGTAGGTTAAGGGGAAAAAGTTGTCTTAATGACAGCCTGGTGAAAACCTCATGTATGTAGCGGCAGTTTAAACCATTTTTGTGAACAGACTGATTTGTTAATACAACCATTGCAGAGGAATCTGTATCCATTTTTAGCCTGTTTCTTTTAAGCACTTCCTTTTTTTTTGTAACATTTAGTATTTTCAGACATTTTGTAGGGATAAATTTGAGAGTTGACCATATAATTTACCTCTTTCTCTTTATTAAGATTGAAGAATTGGAAGAGAAACTTAATGATGCCCTTCACCAGAAGCAGCTACTAACATTGAGATTAGACAATCAATTGACTTTTCAACAAAAGGATGCCAGGTAAGAAAGTTTTTAAAAAACAGCAATACCTATTTAACCATTAAAAGTAATTTCGTTACCTGTTTATGTCTGCAGTCGTAAGCTAAAATAGAGCAATTTTAAGTCCGTGATGGTAATAATTTTTATATCCAAACCAACAAAAAAGGGTTACTTGATACAATATACAAAATATTAAAAGTCAAAATTCAACTTTCATTCAACAAACATTGCTGATGTAAGTGATCCATAAATGACCATGGAAATTTTCTAAACTCACCACCACTTAACGTATTGTCTGGATTAACCTTTCTTCATTTCCTTTGTAAAGCACGCTAATTCTCATGGCCCATTTAACTCTACAGGTTTAAGTGATCTTCTATTTTGCCTGCATTTTCCCCTCAGCTGAGTTGAGTACTTATGGAGAGTCCTTTGTGTTTACTGTCAAATGTGTCTATGACAGTTGTCCTTACTCTACTTATATAATTAAGAATTATGTAAACGATGACATATGAGTGGGAAAAAAGATGTGCTCCTTCTATGAAAACTATAATGAATTCCTTGAAACAATTTAATAAAAGTGAGTGATTTAAAAAAATCATCAAAGTAAGTGAAAGCAAGACACATTTGAAAGCTGGGAACAAAAATCAAACAAATCCATAAAAAGCATCCTCTCGGATTATTTCCCAAGTGTCTTTTAAGGTAAAGAAATTGAACTTGGCAATCACGAACAATGATTTACACAAAAACAAAGTATACCTCTATTTAAAAAATCTGAACCCTATGTAGAAAATCTTGACAAGTGACTGCTTCTTTCTATGTGTTAATTAGAAATGAATGTGTAAAGTGCTTATCTTTTCTCTTTGTAAGATTTCACTATTTAACTGATTTAAAAAAATTATCTAACTAGTTACCAGGTACTATAATATTAGATCAGTGGTTCGAAACTTTAGTATGTATCAGAGCCATGTAGAGGTCTTATTAAAAAGGATTGTTGGGTCCCACCCTCTGATATTCTGCTTTGTGCTGAGCCCTGAGAATCTGTATTTCTACCAAATTCTCAGGTGATGCTGATGCCGCTGGTCTAAGAACAATAGTTTGGGAACCCACTACATTCAGTAGTAGGGCTTCTACTCTAATTATTGAGGCATTTTTCAGATTAAATGATGCTGAGAAGGCAGTTGAGAGGCTATTGCAATAATATTCTTGATGATGACATTAGTAAATAGTGGTTGTTGGATTTTGAATATATTTTGAAGGTTGAGCTGATATCCTAATGAGTTACATGTGGGGTTCAAGAGAAAAAAAGGAATCAGGATTGTGGCAACATTTTCGGTTCAAATAAATGAAAGCGTGGAATTACTGTCAACTAAGAGGGAAACCACAGTGAAGGAGGTTTGTGAGTGAAGAGCAAGAGTTCAGTTTGGGACATGTTCAGTTAAAGTTGTCTTATTAGAAATTCATGTGTAGGTATTGGAAGAGTTTGGTCTAGAGATATAAATCTGGGAGTCATTAGGATATAGAGAGTACATATTTAAGTCATGAGACTGGATGAATTCCCCAGATAGTAAATACAGAGAGAGAAGAGGGTCAAGTACTCCTAATATTAAGACAAATCAGAAAAGGAGACTGAGGAAACACCACTAAAAAATGGGAGGAAAATGATAAGAGTATAGTGACTTGGAAGCCAGGTGAAGAAAATGTGTAAATGGAGGGATCAGTTGTGTTAAGTAATCATTAGATCATGGATGAAAAGAACTGAGAATTGATCATTAGCAATCTGGATGTCATTGGCAACCTTGAGATTCAATAGGAAGGATAAAAACCTAGTTGGCATGGGTTTAAGAGGAAGGGCATCAGATGATGAGTATAGACAACTTTTGAGAAGTTTTGCTGTATGGAGGAGCAAACGGGGCAGTGAGATGGGGTCACTGTTCATATTTTTTTAAGGTAGAAGTAACAACACGTTCTTGTATTGATGGGTGTGAAACAATAGCAAGGGGAGAGAATCAATTGTCCCTTCCTGCTCAAAATCTTTGAATAGGCAACTAATGATAGGAATGTCTACTACGCGTATTCTTTGAGAATGGTTTATGTACAAATTACTCCTTTCATCACCTCACTGGTTGAATGAATACAGTGGTTCAGCGTTGTCATCTTCAAGCAGTATACCTTAAAGTACCTGGATAGAAAGAAATGAAAATTATTTAGATGAAAAGGGTCCAAAATAGATATATAAAATTTAAATCTTAAGAGGAAAAATATATGGTTTTATAATTTGAATTTTGAAAGTTATTCTTTTTTTTTTTTTTTAAGATTTTATTTATTTGACAGAGAGAAACACAGCCAGAGAGGGAACACAAGCTGGGGGAGTGAGAGAGGGAGAAGCAGGCTTCCCGCCGAGCAGGGAGCCCGATGTGGGGCTTGATCCTGGGTCTCCGGGATCATGACCTGAGCCGAAGGCAGTCGCTTAAACAACTGAGCCACCCAGGCACCCCGAAAGTTATTCTTTAAGAGTATCAGTTTTCTATTTAACAATTTATGTGACTTCACATTTACTAATGAGTATAGAATTATCATTTCATGTTTAACTGCTTAAATAAATAAGCATTTAGCTGGAGCCAAAAACACTAGAGAGCTACTTATTTCCTCCTTTTATGTTACTATAAAAGGTAACCTTGAGAAAATTAAATCTTAAAGATTTTTTTAAGCTTTCCATAATTCTTTCCTAATGTAGAAAATATCAAGAACTAATGAAACAAGAGATGGAAACTATTTTATTGAGACAGAAACAACTAGAAGAGACAAATACTCAGCTAAGAGAGAAGGCAGGAGATATTCGTCGAAACCTCCGTGACTTTGAGTTGACAGAAGAGCAATATATGAAACTAAAAGGTTTTCCTGAAGACCAACTTTCTATTCCTGAATATGTATCTGTAAGTGTGTTGCATCATTTAAAAAAAAACCTGCATATATTTTCAGATTAGATTTGTTAATTATGTAATAGCCATAACCTTCTCAGTACCCAGTTAATAAATTATTTTATTATTTTATGGCCCTGATCTGGAAATGGTGAATGGTGTTTAGATCACCAAATTTTAAAGGGTCTTGGCCATTCATGTTCAAAGTCAAGCAATAAATAAGGGTATGAAGTTAATGGCTACATAGTCCATAGAAATGAATCATTTTATCGTAAAGTGGTGGTTTACAGTGTTTTCAAAATGAGAAATTATAGAGATGACAGATTAGTGGTTGACAGCGGGTGGGGATAGTAAGGGAGAGAGGAGCTGGTGTGATTGTAAAGGGGTCGAATGAAGGCGATCTTTGTGGTCTAGTTCAGGATCTGTTGTAGTGTTGGTTACACAAATCTACACATAAGATTCATCTCTGACATTAATCTCAAGTTTTTTGATGCCAGCATCCCTTTACATTTGCAAAATTACTGAGAACCCCAAGGAGCTTTTGTTTATATGGGCTATATCTATTAGTATTTACTGTATTGGAAATTAACACTGAGACATTTTTAAAACACAAGAATACATAAGCACACATTAACCTTAAAGGTGATGATCTCATCACACATCAGGTAGCCACTGGCAAACGCCACTGAATAGGCATAACAGAATGAGAGTAAAACAGGCAAAAAAAAAAAAATCTTAGTATTATTAGGAAAATAGTTTTAATCTTACGAATTCCCTGAAAGGGTCTCAGAGGGACGGAGTGGTTACCAGGGGTTCCCAAACCCACACATTGAAAACTGCTGATTTTGATATACAGATGTCATTTCACCCTTAGAGGCTTGAACTTTTTCATATGTAAAAGGATTGATAATAATAATAGTACCTCAAACAGCTCAAATATATATTTTTTCGGGCTGAAGTGTACTGTCCAAGACAAATCAGATATCTCACACGCTGTCATTGTGACTTTATCCATAGTAGATATCAAGTCTCCATAAAGGCAGTTATACATATTTTTCTTCTCTGGTTTATTAAGGTTCTTTGTTATCTTTTGTTTTCAGAGATGGTATTATCCTAGCTAGTCAGTCATACACTAATTTGTTGTGTCGAGGACTAGCCTCTTACCAGACATGGTACTCTAACAATTCAACAATATGTTTAGGAATTGCGGATTGCATACCTATATAACAAATAGGCATAATTACCCTCTCCTAGTTTGTTCAAGGCTTCTTAATTTTATAGGAATTTGTCAGATGGAACACTTTTTTTTCCACTAAATTAAGGCAGACAAATTCCTCTGAGAGAATTATTAGTGAGAAGAGAGGTCTGAGCTGAATGGAAGTAGTGATAAGAAAGATCCCCTCTGATTCATCCTGATTATCCCTTATACAGCAATGGTGGTAGCAGAGCTTTACCAAGAGCCTAGGAGGTAGGTTTACCATACGTTTCAGCAAAAGAGATAGAGCAGTCTACAAACCAGGCAAAAATTCCTGCCTTTGTGAGCTTACATTCAAGTGGAGCAAGACAGACAATAAATTGAAAGTAATATGCAAAATGGCATAAATGCTTTGGAGAAAAGAGTGGGAGTGAGATTAGGAACTGCCATCAGGTGGGGGTGCTATTTTAAATTAGAGGAATTAGCACTTTCTTGTTAGGATGACATTTGATCAGAGACCTGAAGAGAGTGAAAGCATGAGCCATTCATTTGTATTTGGAAAGAATTCTTCTGTCATAGGAAATACGAACAGAATTCAAGCACTTAATGTGTTCAGGAAGCAAGAAGCAGCTGGGTAGAATGAGTAGTGGTGGGACATAGGGGTTAGTAGTAAATGGAGTATAGACAGAGGGAAAGAAAGAGACTGTCTCGGGTGGAGAATTATAGATAATCTGGACCTTGAGGAAACTTAATTGAACAGTAAGCCTTAATAACGTATTAGTGGGCAGGGTCAGTTAATAGCTGTACAAACAAAACTTGATTATACAGGCATATAATGCAAAACTTAATGCTTTCCTTTTGCATTTTTTATGCAAATATTTTTTATTAATCATATTTGAGGGTACTATAAATTAGTATATTTTAATTGTAACTTGGATTCTAAAACTGCTTATTAATTTGATTTTTGTTTTTAAAGATTCGGTTCTATGAACTAGTGAATCCATTAAGAAGGGAAATCTCTGAACTGCAAGTGAAAAAGAATGCGCTATCAGAAGAATTAAGTGAAAACAAGGGCCAGTTGAAACAACTGACAGAGGTTTGTATGATTTTGATCACCGGTGGGAAGAAGTTCCATGTTTTTTCTAGGGAGTTCCTCAAGATTTGTGACCAGGAATATAAAAATCAGTGATAGAAAAACGGGACTGGGGGATATTGGCTAAACAATTATTCAGGCAGTGGGAAGGTTAAATTGGACATAGTCATCTTAAAGATTGACAGCGGAAGTCTATGATACTGGCCTGTGATCCATGCTTGGGCGTTTTGTTGTAACCTTTTCATTCTTGGTTCTTCATTACAGATAAGCCTTGTTTGTGATACGAAAGTGAGCTGCTATCCTTTTATCATTTTGCCTCTTCATTAAGTACATTGGTTTTCCTAATGTTTGTTTGGAGCATGAGCACTGGGAGAAGTGAGCATCAGCCCCAGTGACGTGCGTGGTGCCGTGTCCTGGCAGCAGTGAACTCAGACGAGGGAGTGTTTGCCCTTCTAGAGTTCAAACTCCCATAAATTAGAGTTAGAACCTTAGGTGATGTCTTGACACTGTCATTTTTCTGTGCGACATTGAATAAGTCATGTTTCCTGCTCTGTCAAATGGAGGAACTAATCCTGCTTGTCCATTCATTTCATTGAATTGCTCATGTTTCTGTTTCAAAGTAAAAATGCATAAAAATACTGTTATGTCCTATTTCAAGGGCAGCTTTTACCAAAGATCTGTTTTCCAGAAACAAATAATTATAATTTAATTTACATGCCCTAGTTTGCTCATCTGTTAGTGCTGGACAAAGTCCATTTAGGTCATTAACTTAGAGCCAATATGACAAGCAAATAAAGGCTCACCTTCCTTCCTTTCCTCAGAGGAGTGATGAAATCAGCAGGAGTGATGCCAAAGAGACACATGTGCCAATATGAACCATACTACAAGGTTCTGTTGTGGGTTTTTGTTTCTTCTGCTAACCTGTCACATTGTGCAGGTGATGATAGCTTTTAATTTTTATAAAATTTGCATAAAAAGATAAAGGACAAACTTAGAATGTCTCATTGTGGCTAGTAGCTAATTTTGTAGCATTGGCCAAATCATTTAATATCTTTCTACAAAACTCCCAGGATGGTGGTAGTTGTAGTGACACAGGGTTCATTGGGTTTACTGGGGACAAGGCGATTAAATGAATTTTCAGACTTGGTTCTGTAGCATCTCATGGTACCTCAGCTTTCCTCAAGGACTTCTTATTTTTTAGGAAGAGGGCTGGAAAAGTTTCTTAACCTTGTTTATATTAAACTGCCTCTTTTTTAATGACTTTAACAGTTGGGGATTCTAAGACTGGTTTCCCTTGAAGAAAGGATTCCTTGGGCCAAAGAGAAAAAAGCTTATGCAGCTCTAGAATTATCATTCGCATGTGATTTTACTGTGCAGTAAAGCAAATCTCTCAACTCTCAAGGGTCAGTAATGGCATTGTTTCTCAAAATTTTTGTTTATTTCAACCTTGCTTATAACATTTTTAGTATTTTATTGATAAGAAGACCTAGATAATTAACACTGGTTTGACTCATTGGGTTCCTGAGTGTTTTTAATGAACCAATAACTCTTCAACAAAAAAAAACAATTTTGTTTGTAAACCTGTATTAGGATTCTTCAGAGAAACAGAACTAATAGGGTATTTGGAGAGACAGAGAGAGAGAGATCTGTTTTAAGGAATTGGCCAATGATTGTGGAGTCTTGATGAGTCCAAACTCTGATGGGAGGGGTTGGGAGGCTGGAGATTCAGGGGAGAGTTGTGGTTGAAGTAGAGACAGTCTGCCGACAAAATTCTTGCTCCGAGGACGTCAGTCTGGTCTAGTTTGGCTTTTAGCTGATTAGCTGTGACCCTCACATTATTGAGGGTAATTGGCTTTACTCATTTTTCATTTGTTTCAAGTTTTTATTTCTAGTTAGTTAACATATAGTGCAATATTGGTTTCAGGAGCAGAATTTAGTGATTCATCACTTAGTTGTAACACCCAGTGCTCATCACAAGTACCCTTCTTAATGCCCATTCCCCACCCATCACCCCTCCAACAGCCCTCAGTTTATTTTCTGTTGTTAGTAATTGTCTCTTATGGTTTGCCTCTCCCCCCTCCCCTTTTTTTTATTAAATGTTAATCTCTGGGGTGCCTGGGTGGCTCAGTTGGTTAAGCATCTGCCTTCCGCTCAGGTCATGATCCCAGGGTCCTGGGATTGAGTCCCATGTTGGGCTCCCTGCTCAGAAGGGAGTCTGCTTATCCCTCTCCCTCTCCCTCCCCCGACTGCTTGTGCATGCGCGCTCTCTCTCTCTCTCTCTCTCAAATAAATAAAATCTTTTTTAAAAAATATTAATCTCTGGGGCACCTGGGTGCCTCAATCGTTAAATGACTGCCTCCGGCTCAGGTCATGATCCTGGAGTCCCAGGTTCAAGCCCCACATCCCCGCATCGGGCTCCCTGCTCGATGGAAGCCTGCTTCTCCCTCTCTCACTCCCCCTGCTTCTGTTCTCTCTCTACCTGTGTTTCACTCTGTCAAATAAATAAATAAAATCTTTTAAAAAGTAAAAATGTTAATCTCATCTAAAAAATACCTTTACAGAAAGATCTAACTAGTGTTTTACCAAAATAAAAATAAAATAAAATGGCATTTGACCAAATATTTAAGTATGGTGGCCTAGCCAGTTGACACATGAAGTTAAACTAGCACAGGGGCACCAGGGTGCCCCAGTTTTGGGTAAGTATCTGACTCTTGATTTTGGCTCAGGTCATCATCTCAGGGTCATCAGAATGAGCCCCACCCTGGTCTGTGTGCTCAGCGGAGAATCTGGTTCTCTCCCTTCCCCTTTCCACTGCCTTTCCCCCAGCTCGCCTGCATGTGTGCTCTCTCTCAATTAAATAAATCTTAAAAAAAAAAAAGAAAAAATTAACCATCACAGAACCCTTCCATGTTTAAGTTTGTTTCTTAAAAGTTTATCACCTCTCAGCTGAAAATATAATTCTCTATCTTAAGCCTTTCTATAAATTTAATAATAATATAAACAGAGAATTGAACCACGATCAGTATGTTGTCTACTTAATACAAGGTCTTAGAAATTCAGAGAATATGATTTAGACAGAATAGAATTACTTTTATATTAAAGTCTCCCGTAAAGTTTGATTCCTCTGGTCTGTCAAGAGCTAATTCAAGTCAACTTGCCCAACACTGAGGAAAAACCAACTGAATATTTTTAAATTAAAAGACTTTCTTATAAGCATATAGTGAATAATAAATATAATATTTAATATTAAAAGAAATTTTGCTGTACTGTGAGGATTGGGGGGATTTATTTTTTGAAATGGTTTGTTATTTACTACTCTAATATGTGGAAAATTCACAGATAATAGTTTAACTTTTATCTCTGCATTTTGACAGTAGTGTGATGATATTGGATGAAAAACTTAGTCTTCTCCTCTCTCTACCCCTGGTCTTACAACTTCTCCATCTACAAAATAGGATGAGGATATATATCACCTTCTTCATACAGTCATTACTATGAGAATGAAATTCATTCAGGAAATATTTGTTGTGACAGGCATTATTCTATGTGCTTGGGATACTACAGCAAGCAATGATCTCTGGCCTCATGGAGTTTCTGTTTTTAAAAAGAGTACAGGGAGGGGCACCTGGGTAGCTCAGTCATCTCGATTTCAGCTCAGGTGATGATCTTAGGATCCTGGGATCAAGCCCTGAGTTGGGCTCCACACTCAGCAGGAAGTCTGCTTGAAGATTCTCCCTCCCTCTACCCTTCCCCTACACTCGTGCATATGCACTCTTTCTCTTTCTGTAGAATACATAAATCTTTTAAAAAAAGAGAACAGGGAAACAAATAGTAAACATTATAGATAAACATATCATAGAGGAAGAAAGTGATAATTGAAAAGGATAAAAGAAAAAACATTAGTGCTGCATGGAGATCAGGGAAGAAATCATATTCAGAATTGTATAGGGTCAGCCAGCAGGCCTCATTGAGGAGGTTAGAAGTTTACAAAGACTTGGAGGTGAGGGAGACAACGAAGTTCTCATGGAAGAACTTGAAGGCAGAGGGCGCAGTCAGTACAAAGGCAAGAGGGTGCCTTGATGTTTGTGGAGCAATGAGGAAGCCAATATGACTGGAATGATTGAAGGGAGAGAACAGGTAGGTAAGATCAGAGAGGTAATGGGTTTTTGAAGTCACTGTAAAGACTTTGATTTTAACCCTAAGTGGAAGGAAGTATTGCAGGATTTGGGGAAGTGATGTTATATGATCTGACATATTGTAAACGAATTATTCTAGGTGGTACATGGTAGACCCTCAAAGAGTATTGAAGAACTTTGTTAACGTCCCAGAAAAAAAATTTTTTTTGCTGAGAATAGGCTTAAAAGTATAGCCATTAGGAGGCAACTCTCTTGGGTCCCCTCCCTCCTTGGGAACTTTGTATTATCACTTAGCTATTGCTCAATAAACTTTGCTCTCCTGCCCACCAGTCTGTCTGGCCTACCTCTTTATTATTTGAAGCCACATGACCAAGAGCCATGGGCACTAATGGAGAAAAAAAACCTTGTAACACCAGGGGATAGAGGGTGAGGGGACAAGACTGATGTTGTTTAAGGGTACAAACTTAGAATCAGTAGTAAATAAGTCATAGAAATCTAACTCACAGTATAATAAATATAAACAACCATACTGTACTACATTGTCAAACTTACTAAGAGACTAAAATGTAATCATCCCAAAGACTAAAAGGAATGGATAATTATGTAATGTGGTAAAGGTGCTAAATATAGCTGCAAAAGCAATCATATTAAAATATATCAAGTAGCACATGGTATATCTTAAATTTACATGATGCTATATGTCAAATGTATTCAATTTTTAAAAATCAGGGCTTTTGATGATACCTTGTCTTTCCTCATCTTAAGTTCATATGTTCTTCCTGATGCCAAACATTACCTTCATAAGAAAGAATGACAGGAGGGGCACCTGAGTGACTCAGCTGTTAAGTGTCTGCCTTTGGCTCAGGTGGTGATCCTGGGGTCCCATGACCCACTGGGATCAAGTCCCACATCTGGCTTCCTGCTCAGTGGGGAACCTGCTTCTCCCTCTCCTTCTGCCTCTATTTGTGTTCCCTGTCTGGCTGTCTCTGTCTCTCTATCAAGGAAATAAATAAAATCTATAAATAAATGAATGGCTATCTCTGTCTCTATCAAGGAAATAAATATAATCTATAAATAAATGAATAAATAAATAAAATTGAAGGAAGGATGGATAGATGGATATTAGAATTTCCTGATGAATTGGATAGAGAACATGAAAGAAAGATAGGAGTAAAATTAACTCCAGGATTTTGAGACCGAATAACTGGAAGGGTGGATTTTCATTCAGTTGAGATGGGTAGGTTGTGGGTGAGGCAGATTTAGGATTAAAGAGAGTTCAAATTTTAGCCACATTGAGTTTTAGAGATCTGTTGGGTGTAGCTGGAAATACTTGGATATACAGGTCTGAACTTTGGAAGTTGTTAACATAAAGATAATATTTAAAACCAGGATGAGATCACCAGAGGTGAGTGAATACAGAGAAGAATGCCCAAGCCTGAGCTCTAGGGCACTTCAGTATTAAACCATGGAATTGAGAGGGGGAATTAATTAGTGAAATGAGAAAACCAAGAGAATTTCATGTCCCAGAAGCCAGAGGAGAAAAGTTTGTCAAGGAAGAGAGTCAGTTATATCAAATGCTGTCCATAGGTGTAGTAAGATCAAGTCTGGGAATTCACATATTTAACAGGGTCGTTGATAACCTTATCAGGAGTGTTTTGTTGGAACTGGTGAGATTGAAAGCTTGATTACGACATTGTGTTTGGGAGTCAATGGAAGGAAAGGAATCAGAAACAAGTCTAGGCAGCTATTTCTGTGGGATTTTGATTGAACTAAGGAAACAGAGCTAGGGTTGAAGAGGACAAGGGAAGTAGAGTGAAGGGAAAGAGTTTTGGTTTTTAAAGATTTATTTATTTACTTATTTGAGAGAGAGAAAGAGAATGAGCACACAAATGGAGAGGGAAAGGGAGAAGCAGACTCCCCAATGACCAGGGAGCCAGATGATGCAAGGCTCCATCCCAGGACCCTACTATCAGGACCTGAGCCAAAGGCAGACACTTAACCAACTAAGCTGCCCAAATGCCTTAGGGTTTGTTTTGTTTGTAAGGTGAGAGAAGTCATAACTAATATACATAAAATTATACTGTAAACCACAGAAAGTTTTTCGTTGTTAAGAACAATAGAAAGATATTCATCTGCTTGCTAACCAGCAATGTAAGCAATGCTGTTGGACACCAGATATACTTGTATTGAAGGCTTTACCACTCCAGTATGATCCATATGATAAAAAGAGCCATCTGTGCTTGGGGCATAGCCAGTAATAGAGGCTTCTGTAATTATATATTTGAGGGAAAGTATTAGAAAACAGAGGTATTTGCTGGTTTAATTAATCCTGGTGAGTTTAAAAGAACTTTAACTTTGTATTGCACATAATGGCTTTTAAAATAGTAATTTTATCAGTAAGCGAGATCATTTGTCTCTCAATGGTTTGAGTTTAATTTTATCTTTTCACTAAAAGGCAGGACTCAGTTTAAAAAACAATTGAATGTGATTGTAACCACATATAAGGAAGGGAGACAAGATTATGATCATTAAAGGAAGATTTATAAAAAGAAGTTGATCAAAAAATTACTGAATTAGGGCGCCGGGGTGGCTCAGTTGGTTAGCGACTGCCTTCGGCTCAGGACATGATCCCGGAGAGCCGGGATCGAGCCCCACATCAGGCTCCTTGCTCAGCAGAAAGCCTGCTTCTCCCTCTCTCCCCTCCCCTCTGCTTGTGTTCCCTCTCTGGCTGTGTTTCTGTCAAATAAATAAAATCTTAAAAAAAAAAAAATTACTGAATTAAAAGGTGGGTTGAAGAGGTAATGGAGATTGCCAGGTTATCAGAGTTCACTTGTTATCAGTAAGAATCATTGTCTCTAGGATTAATTTTAAATATTTACAAGCACCTAGTTTATTTAAAGCACTAAATGAAATTGTTTTTCAGTGCAGATTTTTGTTTTTGGTTCTGTTACTTAAAATGTTCTCATTTGGGTGCTTTTTACCCAGTGGCGTTTTATATTTCTTTCTTCTTCATTATGTGTGCTACCTGTGGAGTGTTTATTGTTGGTGGCTAGAGGCAGGCAATGAGAAACTCAAAAATGCCCACCACATATGGAAGGAGTAGCAAATTTTTTTTTTTTTACTTTTCTAATGGTGTCAGTAATTTAGGTCTCAGTCCAAAAATGTAAATATTCTTTTGGACTATTGTGAGGGAAAACTTAGATTCCTTCCTAAGGGGAATAAGTATTTTGTTTTTTAGTGGACATATTGAAAATGCATCCAGTGAAACATAATAACCATTGATTCTAAGCTCTCCTAAATTTGACAAAGGAAGGAAGTGTTACTTCATTGAATAAGCAGTAAGATACTGTGCCACAGTAAGCCTTGGGACCAGGTCATGGTGTTAATGACTACAATCACTATAAAGTTACTGATTGTCAGTAAGTCATAATTCAGAATTTTTATACAATTGGAATGATCTCTTCATATAGTAATTTAGCAAACCTCTTAGTCTTTGTATTTTTAGGGTTGGATATTTTGAGGGAGGTAACATGGGCCTTTTACACAATGCTGTGTAATTTTAAAGAGGAATGAAATGTGAACTTTGGGGGAAAAAAACCTTAGTAGGTGGTATTCACCCAATAATTTTAAGGACCTCAAGGATGCATTTCACAGTGTAGCAAATGTGTTATCTTTTTATCCAAATAGAGAAGTTGGGGTACATTTAATTGTTTGAGAGATGGTAAATTGTTTACCTGTCATTAGAAACTAAGAACCTTGATAACTATGAACTGATCAACCACACTTCTGTTCTTACTGAGCTTGTGGACTGCATGAAGACTAGGATACTGAATATTTTTTTTTAAAGATTTTATTTATTTGACAGAGAGAAACACAGCTAGAGAGGGAACACAAGCAGAGGGATTGAGAGAGGGAGAAGCAGGCTTCCTGCCGAGCAGGAAGCCTGATATGGGGCTCGATCCCAGGTCTCCAGGATCATGACCTGAATCGAAGGCAGTCGCTTAACCAACTGAGCCACCCAGGTGCCCCTAGGATACTGAATATTTATGCAAGTGTAAATCTATAGGAGAAGGTTAAAACAAATTTTATAAATGAATATAAATGAACAAACTGTATATTATAGTATTTCACTTGGGTGATAACTGTGCATTTGTATAAAGAGGAAATAGGAAATGAAATATGTAGACTTAAAAAGCCATTGGCAGACTTTTAAATTTTAGTTTTAAACATTTTGACAGACTTCTTAAGAATTATTACCATGAGCTCTTGGGGAATTGCTTCCTCTTCACTGTTTGAAAGATGAAAGCCAGAAAGTAGGAATAAAAGAAACTTTCTGAAAAGTGAAAATAGAAGTATTGTCCAGAGATAACTATTAAGTCCAATCTTATTCAGTACTTAACATTTTAAGATTTTATTTATGTATTTTAGAGAGAGAGAAGGAGAGAAAGTGCACATGCAAGAGGTGGGTGGGCAGAGAGGGAGGAAGAGGGAAGGGAAAAGAATCCCAAGCAGACTCCTTCACTGAGCAAAGAACCTGGCATGGGGATCAGTCTCATGACACTGAGATCGATCATGACCTCAGCCAAAACCAAGAGTCGAATGGTTAACCAACTCTGCCACCCAGGTGTCCCTCGGTACTTAATCTTTTAAAACATCGTATTAGAGGGGCACCTGGAGGGTTCAGTCTGTCAGGTGTCAGACTCTTGATTTCAGCTCAGGTCATGATCTCAGGGTCATTGGGGTCAAACCCCACATTGGGCTCTGAGAAAGTTCTCTCTCTCTAAAATAAATAAATAAAATCTTTTTAAAAAAATGTACTCCTTAAACAAAACAAAACAAAAAACACATTATATTCTAAAGGAAACCCAGAGGAAAATCTCGAGTTTGGAGATAGTGAAATTATTCTTAGTAGTAGAATATAAAACTAGTAAGGCAAATCAGAGGATGATCTCAGAAGGTAAGAGGACTGATTATAACCTATGTGTTTAATTTTTTGTAACCTCTTAGCTTATATCCCCAAGATTAGCACATTCAAAATTGGTCACCAGCCCTAAAGAGTGTAATGTTTTTCTACTTCATTATAAAAATTTTCAAGCATAGATAACTTCAAATTATTTTACAGTGAACACCAGTGTATCTATCACCTAATTTTGCCATTAACATTTTATTATACTTGTCCTAATCACATACCTGTCCTTCTAATCACCAGTCATCCTTAGGTTTATGAGAAATTGCCAGACCGTTTTTTCCATGTATCAGTGGTTTGTTCCTTTTTATTGCTGAGTTAATATTCCATTGTATGGATATATTTATCAATCAGCTGGTGGGCATTTGAATTATTTCCACCTTGGAGACATTATAAATAAAACTGTTGCAAACATTTGAAAATGGGCTTTTGTGGGCATGTTTTCTCTTTGTAAATGTTTAAAAGTGGAATTTCTCAGGGTGCTTAAGTGGCTCAGTCATTTATGTGTCAGACTTGTGATTTCAGCTCAGGTCATGATCTTAGGGTCATGGGATTGAGCCCTGAGTTGCACTCTGGCAGGGGTTGTGGGGAGTCTGCTTGGAATTCCTTTTCCCTCTCCCTCTGCCCTTCCCCCCAACTTGTCTGTGTACATGTGATCTTTTTCTCAAATAAATAAATTCAGAAAAATAAAAGAATTTTTCAGTTCTAGGTTTCCCTTCAGTTTATTCTAGTTTTTATTTCTCTGCTATTTGTGTATTCATTGTAAGCCTATTTTTCTTTATACCACTGAGAATAGTTAAATCACTGCTTTAAAAACTTTGTTGCTAATTTCAAAAGCTGGATCACCTCAGGGTTGATCTCTGTTAGTTGCCTTTTATTTTATTTTTTATTTTTTTAAAGATTTTATTTACTTATTTCTCAGAGGAAGAGAGAGCACAAGCAAGGGGAACAGCAGGCAGAGGGAGAAGCGGACTCCCCACTGAGCAGAGAGCCCAACATGACTTGAGCCAAAGGCAAACACTTAACTGACTGAGCCACCCAGGCATTCCTCTTTTAGTTGTCTTTTAAAAATGGGTCATGTTTTCCTGTTTTTTAAGAAGTCCAGTAACTTTAAATTATTTATTTAAAACATAGAGTAAACTTAGATCATAATAGTATGACTGTTATGTTACAGAGACTAGTTTTTAGTTCCTCTAGACAGTGCCATTGTTTTTGCTTTAGCAGGAAATTAACTTGGTTGTACTCAAAGTGCATACTCTGTCTCTTGGGCAGCATTGCAAACTTCAGCTCAGTATTTTTGGCATTAGTATATGGTTTCTTGGGTCTCTGCTAACACATACGTTGTTCAGAGGTCAGCCAGAGATCGGCAGAGATTATCCGTAGGGCTCAAGGTATCTAGTTGTCTGGAATTCTCTTCTTACATTAGAAATCTGAGTTGGTCCAAACTCTGTCTTCTGGTACCTCTTTAAGCTAAAAAGACAAGGATTTTCTGTTGAACCTTTATACATCCAACTTGGCACAGAGTAGGCCTACCCTCAAGCTAAACACCATAAAAAGAAATCAGATAAGATCAAGAGACTCATTCAGTGCTGTTCCCTTCTTCCTTATGCAAATGGACTCCCCTCCAGAATCTGCCAGACTCGGATCACTTTCCTGTACCTTCAAGTAGTTGTTTTGTATTTTGTCCAGAATTTATAGTTGTTCTCTATGCTTAACAGAGCCATTACCAGAAGCAGACCCCCGTTACAATTTTATTTTAAGCATAAGTAAAGAAAGAGAAAATATAGTCTATGCATCTAGAATATTTGACTTCGAGATCCCCTTACTTTTTAAAAAGAGTCTTAGCTCCATCTTTATTTCAACATATTTGGCTTCATACTGACATGGATGATATGTCAGGCATTATTAGAATATTAAGAAAAATATCGAAAGCAAAATAAAACATTACTGGACTTTGAACAAAATGTGAAGTTTTGAACACAGTAACTTTGGTTGTTTTTACTTCTTATTTATTCATAATTATTGAATTTCTGATAAAGCCCTAGAGGTTGGAGCTTAAAAACAAAAATCTGGGGCGCCTGAGTGGCTAAGTGGGTTAAAGTCTCTGCCTTTGGCTCAGGTCATGATCTCAGGGTCCTGGGATCGAGGCCCGCATCGGGCTTTCTGCTCGGCAGGGAGCCTGCCTCCTCTCTCTGCCTACCTGTGCTCTCTCTCTCTGTGTCAAATAAATAAATAAATTTTTTTTTTTTTAAGATTTTATTTATTTGACAGAGAGAAACACAGCCTGAGAGGGAACACAAGCAGGGGGAGTGAGAGAGGGAGAAGCAGGCTTCCAGCCGAGCAGGGAGCCCAATGTGGGACTCGATCCCGGGTCTTTGGGATCATGCCCTGAGCTGAAGGCAGTCGCTTAACCAACTGAGCCACCCAGGCACCCCTAAAATCTCTTTTTTAAAAAAATCTGGTAATCAGGGAGCTGAGTATACTCCCTAAAGATATGTAAAAACTAGAATGTGTCGAATAAACACCAAGAGTTAGGAGAAAATGATTGAATTTATAAAAACACAATACAGATGCAGACTGAGTTGCAAGAGTATAAATTGAGACAAATGCAAGAAAGTACTATGTCATAGAACAAGTGGTAAATTAATAGAAACTTAAAAAAGGAAACAGCAGCCAACAAATGTAGATGCTTCAAAAATGACTGCAATAATGACAACTCCATTGTGGTTTACTAAGAGAAACTAAGATACTTGTTAGTTATGTCTCTGAATTTGAGACTGACAGTTTGGAAGACATTTTCTACTTTAAGATCTTAATTTTTCTCACCACGTGGTGGCAGCATATATCCATCTATAGTCGGTTTTGGTCTACTCAGAAAGTCTTGTCATTTTTTACCTAAAACCAAAGTGTTACATTGTTACCTTATTTTTATTTATATTTACTTCATATCCGCTGCCTAAAGCCAAATACTATTTTCCTAATAAAATTCATATGTAAACCTGAAAGAATTATAAAAACAAACTTTTCTGGCATAAGCTGTATTCTTCAGATGAATGGTATCTCAATTATTACACTGACTTCATAATTATACCTAACAAAAATATTCAGAGATGTTAATGCCTCATAAGTATGCAGTTAACTCTTTTTGTTTATATAATCTGATTCATGGCAGATACAATGTGAAAAATACTTTAGAAATTTAGTAGAAAGTGATTTTCGATCTTGAAAAAAGAAGTCACTCTTCTTGATACGCCAGTTTTAGTAGGTTTCTGAGATCTTTTTTCATCATTTTTTCCACATGCAATCAAATTTGGAAGCAATATCTAGATACTAACATTGGAAAATAGGCCTCATCTTCTCCAAGTTTAGAGTTTGTTTATAAGTGTCAATAATTAGTCTAATTTTAGTATATTTTGAGCTATATTATGTGCATAAAGTTGTGTACAATACTTAGTGTTTTCATATGTACTATATTTTTATATTCTACTTATGAAATTTCTTTATAGCGGGTAAGAATTTTGGTCCAATGTATATAGCTAAACTGTGTGCAGCTGTTTTGCTATTGTAGAATTATTTCAGTATGTTTCTTTCCTTTCAAAAGAAAAGAAGTGTTAACAGTACTAAGTAGGGCATTGATGAGTTTGCCCTTAATGAAACTATAAGGTTTCATGAGGAAATGGTGAAATATTTTTTTTCTTATGAGAACTTTGGTAACTAGGAAGCAAGAAGAGTGTTTTGTTTAAGATAACTTCCTTGTTTAGAAACATAGTTACTTTTGTTGAGAAAAATTCTGCAAGATTACCTTGAGGCTCATCTTAGGTAAAGTATACAAGCACTTCTTAAAATTTAGGTTTATGGATACCTCCATAGGTTGTTTTCATCTAAAACAGAACTAAGAATCTCAGTTTTAATAAACAGCCTAGGGTTCTAGTTTGGCAGCTTCATGTGTTTGAAATACAATTTTGAACCCAGTGGCCAGGATGGTATATCATTATATTACTCGTGAGAGACCTTACCATAACTTACATCTGGATATAGTCACCAACTTCTACATACCAAACAACGGTAATTGTAAAGAAAACATTTTTTTAAATTTTTTATTACATTATTTTATTTCTTCAGTGTTCTAAGATTCATTGTTAAGAAAACATTTTTAGAAGAGCAGGAAGAGCTTTATGAAATTGTAATGATGTTGGGAAAGTTTAGATGTAATTCCTTCAGAACTGTATGGATTTAAAATAGATTAGAAAAAAAAGTAAGGACTGGAAGAATTAATTCAGAGAATAATTTTGATTTAGTTGCCATATACAAAGTTTAACATTGTTTAACCAGAGAATGTTTTTATAGGTCAATGGGAAGTGTCCAAAAACAATTATGCATAAACTTGACCACATAGTAAAATAGTAATCTATTTCATTATTTATTTATTTATTTATTTATTTATTTATTTAATTTATTTATATATTTATTTTTGCGGGTGGCTCACAGGGTATGTGAGGTAGGCAGAGGGAGAGGGACAAAGAAACTCTTAAGCAGGCTCCATGCTCAGTGCAAAGCATGATGTAGGGCTTGATCTCATGACCCTCAGATCATGACCTGAGCATAAATCAAGGAGTCGGATTACTTAACCAACTGAGCCACCCAGGTGCTCCATAGTAAATTTTTAAGTACGTATTTTATAGTTTCTTTTTTGTTAAAATTTTAGTAAGACTAGAGATAATTTAAAGTTGAGGGAAATTAATTTACTGAGAAATTAAGAAATATATCTTTTAGATCAAAGAGAAAAAAAATAAAGCAATGAAAATGAGGATATTTTATGTCAAAATCCTTGAGATATTTAAAGCTGTGCCAGAGGAAAATCTATAGCCTTAAAATGCCTTTACTAAAAATAAAGACACACAGTAATTTTTAAAAAGCAGAAAAAGAAACAATAAAAATAAAGAGCATGGAATTATTAGCTGTTAAGGAAATATAGCTCTGTGATAACAAGCTTGAAAACTGAAAGAAAAGTGAAATGTCCCGACAAAGTATATATGACTAAAATTGACAGAAGTGGAGAACTTAAATCGAATAATAACCATTGGGTATTATAAAGTGAATAAAGATGTACTACTGATGAAGTTATTAGGTTCACAGATGGATTACCCAGATGGGTTCTTAGCTGATTTCCACAAGGAGAGCTGATTACATTTAATTAAACTACACCAAACTACTGAAAAAGATGGAAAGCTGTGAAAAAGCACAAAAGCAAAACAAAACAAATTCTATAGGTCAGTTTTACACATGCAAAATTTTCTAACCAAAGTGTTCGAAAATGAATTGTAGCAAAAGAATAATACTTTATGGGGCGCCTGGGTGGCTCAGTTGTTAAGCATCTGCCTTCCGCTCAGGTCATGATCCCAGAGTCCCAGATCCAGTCCAGCATCAGGCTCCCTGCTCAGCAGGAAGCCTGCTTCTCCCTCTCTCACTCCCTCTGCTTGTGTTCCCTTTCTAGCTATGGTTCTGTCTGTCAAATAAATAAATAAAATCTTTAAAAAAAAAAAAAAGAATAATATTTTATGATTAAAGTATGTTCTAGAGTAGAAAAAAAATCTGTTATATCAGCAAGTTGAAGGAGAAAAACTGTATGATTGTATCAGTAGATGATAAAAGATGAGAAAATAATATTTGGCAACTCTTCCTATTAAAGACATTTAAATATTTTTAAGTAAAATATTAACCAAAAAAAATTTATTGTAAATGGGAAAACAATAAAACCTTTTTCTGTTAAAGTAAGTAACCAGGCACAGACTGGGTTACTCGTTATTAACCAATATGATCTCGAAGGATCTTAGCAGATGCACTAAGAAAAAAACTGTCCATATAAAAATTTGAAAGGAGATTTTTTAAAAAAAGATTTTATTTATTTATTTGACAGAGAGGGAGATCACAAGTAGGCAGAGAGGCAGGCAGAGAGAGAGGAAGAAGCAGGCTCCCTGCTGAGCATAGAGCCCAATGTGGGCCTCAATCCCAGAATCCTGAGATCATGACCTGAGCCAAAGGCAGAGACTTTAACACACTGAGCCACCCAAGCGTCCAAAAGGAGGTTTTTAATTTTTTTCTATGCTGCGTTTGAAAAACAGCTAAAATTAATGCAGAAATTTGATACTGTGACTTAATATGAGATAAATACATAATCAGCATTTCTCTAGGTTTAGAGAAATAACTGTTCACTAACTGCTGTAGTGGGACGTGAGAGAAAAAATATTTCATTCATAAGGAAGGTAATGGACTTCTGTGAAGAAAACTATAAAATCTTAGTGTTGAACTTAAACACCATATTTTAGGAGAGAGACAAGAAAAAAACTAGCAGCTTTCTCTATATTACCATATTAATCAAATACTTTTGTTTTATATCCCCATACTTGTTTTTTATTTTTTGATGAGAAATTTTGTATAAGGATTTGGATTGGGTAAATTCTTTTAGGCTATATGAAAAAATAAATGTCTCAGAATTGCCAAGGAAAATGTGGGGAAAGTTGAGGTACAGGTCCAACCAAGAGCCCATTATATACTTCAAAATTAATTTATCAACTAATATGATACTGGCATAGAAACAAACATCAATGGAACAGAATGTAAAACTAGATCTAATTATGTACCACATAATAGTGGTTCGATTCAGCTGAAAAAGAATAGTTATTCACTGTAAGGGTCCTAGCACAACTAGATATTACTCTATTTATTAAAAAAAAAAGTTCACCCTCAAATTTTTTACCATGCATAAATGCTAATTCCATTGGATTAAAATATCCAGAGATATCAACATATCTCTAGATGGTATGAGGAAAAATTATTTTCATGTCTAAATAAAATTTAGCACTTTCTTCAATAACAGATGCTTATAAGGAAACACCACAGTAGGACTGCCACTGCCTAAGACTGCCTTGTCAACATTAGCGTCGTGCCCATTACTACTTCCAGTGTCACTGTAGTTAGTAGGCCCCTCACTGAGTTTATCTTTAATGCATTCATAAAGAAGAGCATGTATAACTCTTTAAAATATCTTGATAGTTTTATTTCAGCATGATTTGTTTCCTTCATATTTAGTTTTGCTTTTAGAAATATTTGTCTCAGAAAGGGTTCACAGGATCACTAGATTGCCTGTGGGGTCCATGGTACAAAAAAGTTTTAACAATCCCTAATTTACATGACTATTAACAGCGCTTCTCAAACTTTAATGTAAATACAGTCACCTAGGGATCTTGTTAAAATAAATGACATAGTAGTTCTGGGATTAGGCCTAAGACTGTTCACAGCACATTTTGGGGTGTTATTAGTGCTCTTTGGCCTGTGCCAGTTTCTGGACTGAACTGGGAGTAGCTAAGCTGTGGAAGTGATTTGTTCAGTATAGTAGTCGCAGTCACCTGTGGCTATTTCAATTTAAGGTTAAGTCAATTAAAATTCAGTTCCTCAGTCTTCATAACTACAGGTGGTTAGTGACTACCATCTTGGACAATAGAGACATAGAACATTTTCATCATTGCAGAGGAGTTCTATTGAGTATGACAGTGCTGTACTAGAGATTGGGGTAATCTCAGCCAAGACCTGGAAACAAAAAGCTTTAAAACAAAAAGACCAAAAATAAATAAATAAATAAATCACAGGCAAAGTTCAATATATAAAGTATGCTTTCAGGGAAAAAAATTGGAGTACAGATGATCAAAAGCTAATACTAGCACTATTTGAAACTTTTATAAATCAACAGAAAAAAGACAACCCCAAAGAAACATGGGCAAAGACTATAAAAGGCATTTCACGAAAAATATAAATCCAAATAGCCAGATACTTAAACTAGTTAGCATTTGGGAAATACAATTAAAGTAATAGCATTCAGGTTGACAAAAATGGAAAAGATCTGATAAGGAATGATTTTCTAAAGAAAAAGATAGACATTGCTGGTGGAAAAGTAAACTGCTGTGGCCTTTTGGAAAGAAATCTGGTGGGCACCTGGGTCGCTCAGTCAGTTAAACATCTTATTTAGTTGGGCTCAGATCATGATCTCAGGGTCCTGGGACTGAGCCCAGATGAGCTCTGTACTCAGCAGAGAGTCTACTTGTCTGGCTCCCTCTCTCTCTACCCATCCCCTCTACCCATGCTCGCTCTCTTTCTCAAAAATAAATAAAGAAAATATTTAAAAAGAAAGAAATCTAGCAAAATCATTTTTTTTTTAAAAGGAGAAAGTCTTTTTTTTTTTTTTTTTTTTTTTTTTTTTTTTTTTTTTTTTTTTTTTTAGTTTTTTTTTAGTTTTTATTTGGCAGAGAGAAACACAGCCAGAGAGGGAACACAAGCAGGGGGAGTGAGAGAGGGAAAAGCAGGCTTCCCGCCGAGCAAGGAGCCTGATGTAGGGCTCGATCCGGATCCCGGGTCTCCAGGATCATGACCTGAGCCGAAGGCAGTCGCCCAACTAACTGAGCCACCCAGGCACCCCTAACAATATCATTTGAAATGGAAAGTAAGCATCCTTCAACACAGCATCCTCACTACTGAGACTTTATCCAGTAGAGTAAAATAGTAGGACATGTGGATATTTGTACAGGAAGGTTTACAGCAGTGCTATTTCTGGCAACAGCCTCTGAAAGGGGAAAGGATGGAGTGGAAACAAAGTAAATGCCCATCACTACAACGGCAAGGAAATGGTTGCGTAAACCGTTGTACAAGCTACACTATGGGATATTTTGCAGGCATTTATAGAATGAATTGGAGAATATCAGTTAATTTAGGATTTCCACAAGATAAATTGCTAAGTGAGTACAACTAGATACAAGAACATTCAGTATGACTTTTTTTTGGAGAGAGTGTGTATATGCATGTGCACACACGAGTGCATGTGATGGGGGAGGGGCAGATGGGAAAGGAGAGATAGAGGATCTTAAGCCAACTCTGAGCTGAACCCGACATGGGGTTCCATCTCATCCCTGAGATCACGATCTGGGCAGAAACCAAAAGTCAGTTGCTTAACCAACTGAGCCACCCACGCAACCTGAAGTCTTTTTTTTTTAATCAGGAAAGAGAAGGACCAACAGCCCCTTCTTCCATTTGTGTGTATATATTAATATATCAGTTTATATGAAGAAGAATAAATATATGTATTAATATGAGTTACATGGAGTATTTCAAAGAGGGTGGAAAGATCAAAAATTGTAAGATTCCTGCTCTTAAACCTGTCTGTGTATAGTAATTCCAGTATATATTTATATACTGACATACACATATATATCTTTTATTTATATAAAATTGTGCTTGTGTATAAAAAATTTTAAATACTATCAAATAAGAATAATTTACCAGTAAAACAAAAATGATATTATTTGCCATTAATAAGTCACGTATTCACCATACTTCCTCATTTGCTTCAAGAACTGCAACAGTTATTTGAACCTAACTATAAAGTGTGTGAATCAGCTTCAATCTTTTATCCTTCTGATCCACATTTGTTCATATTTTAATGCTTATTTAAATCACTTGAAGGCATGGGAAACCATATTTCCTACACTGATAAATTTAAATTCTTCAAATAAGTGAGATTTTAAAGATAATTTAGCAGCTTGGTCTCATTTAAAATGTTAGGATTTAAATTTGTTTAGGTTCAATTGTATTTGGGTTAATACCTACAGAAATAAAAATATTTCAAATTTGTTTCAGTGGTTTGCTAAATAAAATGTAAGCTATAAAAATGGCTTCCCAACACAGCATATTGTTTAGTGGTGGAGGGTTCTGCTAGATCCATGAGCTAGTTATGAATAATAGTAATATAAGGTGTACTACAGTAGTAGGCACATAAAAATAAACGAGCCATTGAATGAGTTAGTGTACTCACTTTGCAGAGGCATCAGTTAAGATTCAGAGAAACTGACTTGCTAGAACCGTTCAGAGCAGGGACAGATTTGAACTCATATCTCTTTATCCTAGTCTAATGTCCACCACATTTTTTTTTAGATTTTATTTAAATTCAAGTTAGTTAACATGTGGCATGTTATTAGTTTCAGGGGTAGAATTTAATAATTAATCAGTTGCCTCTAACAGCCAGTGCTCATTACATTAGTGCCCTCCTTAATGCCCACCACCCAGTTACCCCATCCCCCACTCACTTCCCCTCCAGCCACCCTCAGTTTGTTCCATATAGTTAAGAGTCTCTTACGGTATACCTCTCTCTCTTTGTTTTTATCTTATTTTATTTTTCTTTCCTTTCCCCTCTGTTCATGTTTTGTTTCTTAAATTCCACATGTGAGTGAAATCATATGGTATTTGTCTTTTTCTGACTTATTTCACTCAGCATAATACACTCTAGTTCCATCCACGTTGTTGCAAATGGCAAGATTTTGTTGTTTTTGTTGGCTATTATTCCATTGTATACATATACTGCATCTTCTTTATCCATTCATCTGCCAGGGAGCATCTGGGCTCTTTCCATCTTTTGACTATCGTGGACATGGCTGCTATAAACATTGGTGTGTATGTGTCCCTTCAAATCACTGTTTTTGTATCTTTTGGATAAATATCTAGTAGTGCCATTGTTAGGTCATAGGGTAAGTTCTATTTTTAACTTTTTGAGGAACCTCCTTCCTGTTTTCCAGAGTGGCTGCTCCAGTTTGCATTCCCACCAGCAGTGTAAGAGGGTTCTGCTTTCTCTATATCCTCACCAACATCCGTTGATTCCTGACTTGTTAATTTTAGCCATTCTGACTGGTGTGATGTGGTATCTTATTGTGGTTTTGATTTGTATTTCCCTGATGATGACTGATGTTAAGCCTTTTTTAATGTCTGTTGGCCATTTGGATGTCTTCTTTGGAGAAATGTCTGTTCATGTCTTCGTCCATGTGTTGACTGGATTATTTGTTTTTTGGATGTTGAGTTTGATAAGTTCTTTATAGATTTTGGATACTAGCTCTTTATCTGAATATGTCATTTTCAGATAATCTTCTCGTATTTCTTGGTTGCTTTTTAGTTTTGTTGATTGTTCCCTTAACTATGCAGAAGATTTTTATCTTGATGAAGTCCCAATAGATTATTTTGCTTTTGTGTTCCCTGCCTTTTGAGATGTGTCTAATAAGAAATTGTGTTGGCCAAGGTCAAAGAGGTTGTTCCCTGTGTTCTCCTCTAGGGTTTTGTTGGATTCCTGTCTCACATTTAAGTCTTTGATCCATTTTGAATTTATTTTTGTGGATGGTGTAAGAAAGTGTCCAGTTTCATTCTTCTGCATGTGGCTGTCTACTTTTCCCAGCACCATTTTTTGAAAAGACTCTTTTCTATTGGATATTTTTTCCTGCTTTGTCAAAGATTAGTTGACCATATAGTTGAGGGTCAATTTCTGGGTTCTTTGATGTCCACCACACTGAATGAAAGTTCTTTCTTCATTCCTCTAAATTTTTTTTCATTCCTCTAAATTTTTTAATTTTTCCTTTTAGAAAAGGTTAAATTTTTATGTTTGAATTCACATTAACTGACTGAAATAGGTATTTTTGAAAATTATCATGTAATGCAAAAAATTAAATTTTCTTGTTTTCTTTTTAACTAACAGTAGACTTATAATACTTCAATTTTTTATTTCTTTTTTTAAGACTTTATAAGAAGTAAAAAATAATATTTTTTAAAGATTTTTTTACTTTATTATTTGAGAGAGAGCAGAACTAGCAAGAGAGAATACGAGGTGGGAGAGGCAGAGGGAGAGGTAGAAGCAGACCCCCCTACTGAACAGAGAGCCTGATGCTGGGCTCTATCCCAGTACCCTGAGATCATGACCTGAGCTGAAGGCAGATGCTTAACCAGTTGAGCCACCGAGGAGCCCCTTTGATGATATTTTTTGAGGATCTTAACAACAAAGAGTAGCCCTTTGGCAGCAAACAGACTCTGTTATTACTTAAAGGTCAGTCCATAGCAATCCGAGGTTCATTAGGTTTCTTATTCTTTTCTGTACTTAGTTGCTTGGACTAGATTATAGATAATGTGGAACTTGTGAGAATTCTGAGGAGTAAATTCTCAGTTTCCCAGAATAACTAACCATGCCATTTCTTCTCATTCACTGAACTGCTGTCCAGTATAAGGCTTCTGATTTTTACCGTTGATCTTAAGGTAAATGTCACTATGTCATCTTTCAATTTCCTTAGCTGCCCTATCTCCCAACAGGCAGGAGATCACCTCATTTATTAAAGATTAATTTTGACACATTGTTACCACTCTCTTCTCAGTTTACATGGTGTGAGAGACGAAAGATTTGAAATGATGCTTAGAAATTCATTATACCTAAAGTAATTGCCTTTGGTTTATACAGCTGCTGACTGTTTAAAATGTGCCTATTTAATTGCATCTTTGAATACTTTTTAACTTTTTGTGGAAAACATTTAGATTTGGTGTTATTTTGTCAATTTGTTTTTCTTATGTACTTAAGGAATAACTATAGTTTTAAAGGAGTCCAAAATTAACTGTGATTTATGCATAGGCTCTATTTAAACCCATAAAAATTATAATTAAAATGCTTTTAACACCCTAGATTTGAGCAGTAAATAGTATTATTAATTTCCAACAATGGTTTTATTTATAGTTTCCACACAATTGATTCTTCAAAAAACAGGAACTTGAAATTAAGAAAAGCATGGACTATGTGTGAATTTGAGAACTTAGATTCTGGTTCTGTCTCTGCTAGCCCTGGAATCCTGGACACGTCATCTAAACCCTCTCGGCTTTAAGGTTCTTATCTTGAAAATAAGAAGATTGTAGTAGATTATCTCCAAGGTGTCTTTCATCTCTGAAATTCTATAAATCTAAAATGTTTAGTTACTATGTTTGGAAACAAGGAGCTTGGAGGAAAAAGGACATCTTACTATAAATATGAAAGTTCTAATAGTTGATAACTTTGCCAAAACAGTGCATAGTATTCTTATGTCAAAACAGTCAAACTGTAGAGAAATATGGAGTAAAAAAGTGTCTCTTCACTTTCATTCTGCTGTCCTTCCACTTGGTGTGATTATCACTTCTCCCTCTTTCTGTTCCTATTACAAACATCCCTGCAGAACTTCTCCCCAGTTAACATTTTCCTGGCTGAAGCCTCTTGTTTCACTTTTTGTAAGTGTATAACGTACATAAAGAAGTCTTCACTGCATTTTCACCAAGTGAACACTCCCATCACCTAACAAGAATAAAAAACCCCTTCATGCTGTCTTTCACAAAATCTTTGAGAAAATTCTGCAGGTATGTTACACAGATATCATCGTTTCAGATAATGTGTTTTACTTACAGACTTATGATAGTAATCTTTAATTTCAGTTGGAAAACTGATAATGTATGAAATACTTAATTTTTAAAGTCACTTTTTCTATACCTGGAACTAGTTAATTTAAATGCTAGTGCTGCATAGCCCATTTACATTTCAACAGTAGTTCCTTTTGCAGACATTCCCAGTGAACTACTATGTAAGGATTACTGAGTGTACAGAGATAAAGCAGGTCTTCAAGGAAGTCCAGGTCTTAGGTGGGTACAGGGAAAGATGACAGTTATAGGCAAGAAAAGAAAGCATGCAATTACAATAACAGATTTCCTTTTTTCAGACTGGAGATAGCCTTCTATTATTTCCTCATATGAATAACTTAGGAGATGGAAAAGATAATATAACACTGGTAGTCGTTTCCATTCTAGAGATGTAAAAAACTGGCAAAAAGTTGAAATTTCCTAAATGACTTGAATTGTCCTTATTTTCTCCATGTAATTTTTTTCTTTATTATAAAAGAAAATTGAGACCTGCTGTGAACCTGTTTACTATTAATGTAGAAATTTTCTGTTAGGGCTGGTGACTGGAAATTTTGTGTGTGTCCTTTTATGTTTGAAAAGATTAAGTTTACTTCTTTTGTTTTAGTCAATTTTGCTCCTCCTTTCCCGCAGACATTAACTGCAAACCTTCATATAATAGGCAGAGTATAAGCTAGGTCCAAGGATTATAGACTGTAGGAGGCAAGTAATGGCTGCTCAAAGCACATGTGATACGTTTTCTGACAGAACCAGGTGCTGTGGCAAAATGTAAGACAAACATCAAACTCACATTTGGGGCTTGAATCTTCCCAAATAAGTTGATCTTGAGTTCAAAACAGAAGGATGTATAGGGATAATACAAAGTAATCTTTTCTCTTCTCTTCAGCCTTAACCCAGTAGTTCTACATAGTCATAGGGTTTCAGTTATTTTGAAGGAAGATGCTGCATTTCCTATTTTTCAGTGCTATACTTCAACCTATTCTAGTTGTTAATAGTAAGGGAAGCATATTTTTTCAAAATATAAAGTATTAATTTTAGTTATAGGGAAATTTTTCAGTTGAAAAGTCCTAAAGAAAGTGTTGGTAGAATATATCCATTCCAATCCTGAACTTCCACTTATTCTTGGTTATATGGTGTTTATATTTTTAAAAGATTTATATAGCGCCCATGGAATTGCTCTCCGGACAAGAAGTCTTTGCTCCATGTATTTCAGGACTAGTTGCGGATATCTTCTCTAGATCTTTAGAATTTTCCATCCTGGCACTTCCACTCTCACAAAAACCCCTGCTTCTTTGGGCATTCATGTTATCTGGACACCACACCTCATAACCTTTCTCTTTTGCAGACCATTAAGTATATTCTTCCTTTTTTAGTGAAACCTTTCCTCCTGCCTGGGTCACTTCTGTAATTTATCCATAACTTTGGCCTTGGCATTTTACTGATTTTCCCATTGTTAGTGATTGACTCTTTTCCACTTCAGCACTCAGTCTTGTGGCCCACATTCTGTTCCTTGTCACCCAGAAGTCATTACTTCTGAGGTTATCAATTCAGGTTGGTCACTGAACATACTACTTCCTCTATTTTGTGTTTCCTAATCCTCTGCTTCCAATTTATCTTCAACAGAATTTTCAATTTATATCATTTCTGTATCAATGCCTTCCTACATTTTTTTTTTGCCTCTTCATCATGTTATCAGTCTTAAACCTTTCTCTTGCCAAGGTTCTCTTAATTCCTCCCATTTGTCTTTTTATCAGACCCACCAGACAAAATCTTAACTCTGCATTTTCCAACTGAGCACTGGTGGATTTAAAAAAAAAAGTCACACAGGCAATAACAAGTACTCAAGCTTATTGTTACCAACCTGAAATGGACCCACACAGTTATGCTGTAATTCAATTTTTTTCTGGTCCTCTCATTTTTTAGTTATTTTAGACATTCACCACTCTCCTCATGTCTGGTATTTCATTTCACAAAGAAATTGGAAATCTTCAGATGAGAACCCCACAATTCCTGCCATAAAACATACAAACAAACTTATTTACATTGGCACTCACTCTGTTTTATTTGTTCTTACTGGTCACAGCAGGAGGAGTCTTTCAAGCAGTGGAAAAATCACATGCCTTTAGAAATCAAGTGGATAACATAAATATATGAAGCAGTAGGGTAAGGAGTAATTCTATGGCTTATAACAAATTGATAAGAGCTATGTAAGGACGTCACATTTAAGTCTTTAATATAACTCTATCAGCTGAAGAAAAGCCTGCCACAATGAGCATGTCTGGTGATCCAAGATTAATCTTCACATTCAAGCTCTGGGATCCTGTTCCCTGTGCCCTTTTTAGTACTTTACCTGCCTGAATATGCCTGTTTTCTGCAGTGTCCATCCCTCTTTTGCTATTCGTTCTTCCCCTCTAATATTTGAACATTTCAAGCTTGTCTTATATTTTAAAACCTTCATTTATCCCTATTTTCTTTTCTAGCTACTCTGCTTTCTCACTTTCATATTTTAACTAGAGAGAGGGTTGCCTGCAGGTTTGGTGTTTGACAGAGTTCCATTAGAGTCCTTACACTACTGTTTATGAGCTGTGAGACTTCTGTCGTCTGTCTGTAAGCCTCAGTTTCCTCATCTGTAAAAATGTGGGTAACATTTATACCCAGTCATAAAAGTAAGTATTAAGTGAGAAAATGCATATAAAACACAAAACAAGGTCATATTTAGATAAGTGTTTGACGATATTTGCTTCAGTCTGTGACAGTCTTTTCTGTCCCTATCCCTGAATACTTAATGGGTTTGTGTACAAGTTTTTTCTCAGTAATACTCAATACCACTGACTACTTAGTCTGCCCAGCACACTGTCTGCTGCAGTTGTTTCTGAACACAACCCCCTCTTGCCCTTTGTTTCTGTGAATACTTCCTCGGGTGCCTTAGGCTCTTTGTCCTGTGGCCACCCTTTAAATATTTATATTCCTCAGGATTCTGTCTTGGTCTTTATGCAGTTATTAAAGTTGAACTATCAATTTGGCTCTAATCTCTCAAGAAGCCAAAGTAAAGAAAAAGCATTATGATACTAATTTATAGTTAATGATTATTTACTATGTCTTAGCCATTGTTATAAGCGTTTACATATATTACTTGATATAATCAACACTCTGTGAGGTAGATGAGGACTAAATACTGCGAGGTATACCTGCCCAAAGTCTTACTGCAGATAATTCAATAATTGAATTTTGGAGCTTGTCTTCCATAACTGTAACACTATACACTGTTCCAAAACTGCTGCATGATTCGTAGTATTTAGAAGGGTAAAGCATTTTTCAGGGGAGCCAATGTGTCTTCTTGGACTTAGGCCTGAAATGGTATATGTTATGATCATATAATAAATACCATAGTGACATTGCATTCTTATGAGGAACTTCTCGGTAGGAGAACATAATATTATACTAAAACAAAACATACTATATATATTTTCCATAATTGCATTTTTCAAACAACCCTTGGATAGAAATTTGGGAGCTAACATTTCAAAGTTATGTTTAATAGTTTTAAAAAGACAAAATCAGTATCTTACTTAAGTTTGTGTCTGTAGTATCTAACCCAGGACCAGTCACATAGAAATAAATCAGTCAGTATTTGTGGAATGAGTGTGGCCACACTTACCTCGTCTGCTACTAAAGAAAGAATGACTTGGAACAAGATGTATTTAACATGACAGGTTCTGAGGGTGAAGCTGACAGTTGTTTACAAGATCTGATGAGTTCAAGAGGCAGAAATAGGAACTCTGTCCCTGTGTCCTGGTTTTCCTCTCCATTTCCATATTTATTTACTCCTTAATTTATGCAAAAGCATTTATTTGACTCTTCCTATGTGTACCAAGTACTCTGCCAAGTGATGGAGATCCAATGGTGAATAAGATAAAGTCCTTGCCCTTAATATGTTTAGACTCTCATGAGAGTATATATAGAAAACTAATAGTATATAGAAAACTAATCTGATGGTAAGCACATTTTCAGATAATATGCAGCTATTCAGGCAGTAAGAACAAGATAGAGGAAGTATGGTATGTTCAAGAACCTTAGTTCTTGTTTAGGGTAGCAGGGTGTATGTGAATATGAGAAATGGTAAGAAGTGAGGTTTGTGGTAAGCCAGGCTAGGTTGTGATTTTTGACAGTTTTCCCTTCTATCCCTCCTCTATATCTCCGTAATTCCTTTCTGCTGGTCTGGTGAGTTAGAAGGAAGATCAGTGGAGAAATATGTTCCAAGTGCCACAAAATCCCTCTTTTTTTTTTTTTTTTTTTCTGAATACCACAACTGAAACTGCATGATTAATCTCTTCAGTAACTATTTTTTCACTGTGTGTATTTGATATTCAGGTGTCCCTTCATCTCTAAGTTGTGAACTCCTCAAGAACAGGGGCTGTATTTTATTCATCTCTCTTTCTTTAGAATCCAATAGTTACTCAAACAAAAAAGTTATTTAACACTGATAGTCATTTTGTTATCATTTTAGTAACCAAAGTGTAGTTACCCTATTTTTTTTATGAAAAACAGAGTTCAAGTTTTAAACAAATGAACTTACAAACTATTGTCAGTTTAAGATCATCTGTCTTTGTGGGGAGAACTACACAGAAAAATTGAAGTTTTATTTTGTTTTTTAATTACAAGATATTCACAGCATAACAGAAGAACTCAATAAAAATTTGGTCAACTATGTTTAGCTTGAAATTTTTTTTGCGTTTTGATTTTAGAGTTATGAGGAAGATCGAAGAAATTACTCCGAGCTTCAAATTAGATGTCAACGTTTGGCCTTAGAATTAGCAGACACGAAACAGTTAGTTCAGCAAGGGGACTACCGTCAAGAAAACTATGATAGAGTCAAAAGGTAAGCTGTGAAGATGGCTGCTGTAGTTCTCCTTTGTACATGCATCAAAGTCACCTGAATTCTCACTGTCAACTTCGTTAATTCCACTTTGTGTCTTACTCTTTTTCTGTCTGTAGTTTTAACTTTTGCAGAATGTCATGTAGTTGGAATCATACAGTATGGGACCTTTTAAGATTGGCTTCTTTCACTTAGTCATGTACATTTAAGTTTTCTTTATGTCTTTAATGGCTTGGTAGTTCATTTCTTTTTGCTGCTGAATAATATTTCATTGGGGGTACCACATTCATGTTTCCATTCGTCTGATGAAGGACCTCATAGTTGCTTTCAAATTTTGGTACCTCTGTGTAAGGCTGCTATAAACATCCATGTGCAGGTTTTTGTTGAATGTAAGTTTTTAACTCCTTCAGGTAAATACTGAGGATCACAGTTTTATGGTAAGAGTATTTTTAGTTTTGTAGGAAGCCACCAAACTTTCTGTCCCAAAGTGGCTGTAGCATTTTTGCATTTCCACCAACAATGACTGAGAATTCCTGTTGCTCCCTCCATGTCTTTGTCAGTATTTGGCACTCTGGATTTGGGCCATTCCAATAGGTACGTTGGGGTATCTCACTGTTGTTTTAATTTGCATTTTTCTGATGACATGATGTGGAAAATCTTTTCATGTGCTTTTTGCAATCTGTATATCTTCTTTGGGTAGGTGTCTGTAAAGATCTTTGGCCCTTTTTTTAATTAGGTTATTTGTTTTCTTACTGTTGAGTTCTAAGATTGTTTGTATATTTTGGGTAACAGTCCTTATCAGTATGTCTTTAGCAAATATTTTCTCCCAGTGAATGGCTTGTCTTTTCATTCTCTTGACATATACCTTATTCTGGATTGCATAAAAAGCACACGGTTTTGACAATTTGTTGGGTTTAGATTGTATTTTTGTATCAGCTTTTATTTTATTTGGAAGTTTCTGCTGTCTTTTAAAATGTAATATCTTAGAAGATAGAGACCTAGTAAAGTCCCGTGAGTGTAAATATTTTTTAAATCTCACTTGGTGATTATTTTTGTTTTATGGAATCAATTTAAATGCTTATTTTATCTCAAGTTTTTTTTAGCTACTCCTTTCTGACAAAGAGCATACACACTTTCAAAAAACAATACTTCTGAGAATGTTTCCCAAAGCTACTAAGTAGCTATTGCAAAGAATTTTCCTTTTACTGGAACATACTTTTCTGTTGTTTGTACATTAATGAGCCACTACTTAGCTAAATATCCCTAGGTACATCTGTTACTATTCTCGGCCAAAATTCTGTTGTCCTTGAGAGGGCGCTAATACCAATAAATGTACTATAAAAACAAAGAAGATCAAATAAAGGAATATTTGTGAAAGTATTTCTAGGAAGGACATTATTCTTATTGTTCACTGCTGTCTCTACCTGCACCTAAAATAATTCTTGAAATATGGTCACTTAATATTTATTAAATGAGTGGACACTTTAAAAATTATTTGACAACATAAGTAAATTTCAAGGAGCAGATTGGTACTCCTACTCCCAGCATGACTGACATGCGGCGGATGTTATTGTGTATATATTAATGTCAAAGTATTGTAATTATTTGAGCTTGAAATCCATGGCTCTTAAATAAAGCTAGATTTCAAAAGAATCATTTCAAAAGTAAGTAGACTATGATGGTAAGATAATATTTTCAGTTGGTGTTTTGATGTTGTCCCTACCACTATAAATCTGTAACAGTGATAGCTAAAACGTGAAAAGGGAAAACTAAAAAACCTAATAATCAGAATAATCAGCATGGCCATGAATGAAGGATAAATGAACCAAGATGAGAAATGAGTTGGTAATTATTGAAGCCAGGTGATGAGAGCAAGGGGTTCATTATATCATCTCTATTTTTATATATGTTTTATTTTCTATAATAAAGACTTAGGAAGGAAAACATAGCCCCAATCAAAATTATGATAAACTTCTTTACATGCTAGATAGAGAACAGAAAAACAAACAAGCAAGAGGGGCTCAAACCGAACCCTTTGGTTCACTCAATAGAATAAATAGTTTAAAGAAATGTTCTGGTTACAAATATGTAAGATAAATGGGGGGGAATCACATTTATGTCTCTAATAAAGTCTTATAAATGTCAAAAGGAAACAGATACATAGATGTTAGTTATATCATTATTAGAAAAATTTCAGATGCTTTTCAGCAGCAGAATGGGAAATCGGTTATAATTTATTTCTACAGTGTAATTCAGTGTGGTAGTTAAAATTGTTAAATTAGATCTGAATGCATCTATATGGATAAGTCAGATACATTATATTTTAAAAACCGTGTCCATCGTTTAAATTTTTTTTATTTTAAAAAGATGTGTCCATCTTTTTTTATTTTTAAGCACTTCGTTACTTTCTGCATAACATAATTTTCTCAGGTTTATTTTCTAATTTCATTGCCTTAGTCCCTTCTCTAATGAGCCCTAGTTCCTTTTAGAGGAAAATACTATTTAGAAATTAATATTTGAATGCTGGTCATTGATACATTGGTCACCATTGTAAAGAGAGATAATGGAGTGAGAATAGGAACGGTGGCTTAACACACTATGGATAAGATCATACTGTTAACTATAATTCTAATTCAGTGCCACAGTAGCTAGTTGAAGGGACTTCAACTGTCCAAATATGGTACAACTTGAGTACCAAAATGAATATTAACAATGATGAGTTATGATCTGTTAACTAGAATGAGAACCCTGAGGGCATGCTAATAATAAAGAGGATTTTTACAGTAGAACGCCCAACAGTAAATATATATGCATATTACAGTTACCCTTTTTTAACCTTACAATATTATTTGATTCAGAATTATTGATGGAAGCTGAAACCATTAGATAAAAGGATATTAGGGAACAATATATTTATACAATCTCAAAGCATGCTTCCCATTGATAACTTATTAATTTTGCAGAAGGCAAAAAGTAACTTTTGTATTTGATTTTTTTGCAGATATCGCCTTAACCAGGTGACCAGGGTTATTGTTACCAGTCATGGGAGATAGTGACATTATGGGCCTCTTTGTGTATTCTACGTGATGTACTGAGGACACATTATCACTTGTGTAGTATCTCTGCCCCAAATGCTTAACCTGAATCCAGTTACAAGGAAACCTTAAACAAATGAAAATTAAGTGACATTCCATAAAACAGTTAACCAGTGCTCTAGAAATAGGCCTTTTTTCTCCTACAAATAGCCTTTCTATGTCTTTTACAACGTTGACTAAGGAAGGGCTCTGAGTTAAGACTAAAGATACATGACATCCAAATGCAATGCATGATAGTACTGGATCCTAAACCAGGTGGGAAAAATGACAATTGGGACAACTGACAAAATTGGAAAATGGATTATATGTTAGATACTGTGTTAGGGCTAATAATACTGTGATTATATAAGAGAGTATCTTTAATCTTAGAAAATTCAAACCAAACTATTTAGGGATAAAGAGACTTAATGTCTGTTTAAACCTCTTAAATAGTTAAGGGGAAAAATTGCACGTGTGTGTCTGTGTGTGTGTGTGTGTATTCATTCACTTATATGAACAACAGAAAGGGAGAGAATAAATATGACAAAGTATTATTTACTAAATATTGAAAAGCAAATATGACAAAATATTAGCACTTGGTGAGTAAAGTATTTTAAAAAAACAATATGGAGGGGCGCCTGGGTGGCTCAGTTGTTAAGCGTCTGCCTTCAGCACAGGTCATGATCCCAGAGTCCCCAGCTCCCTGCTCGGTGGGAAGCCTGCTTCTCCCTCTCTAGTGGTGTTTCTCTCTGTCAAATAAATAAATAAAATCTATTTTTAAAGAATTTATTAAAAAAATCACAATATGGAAACAGAATTTATCGTTAAATCTAGGGGATGATATAGAAACAGTGAAGAAAATGTAGGCAACTTTAGTTTACCTGTAGTATCTTATCTTTTTAAAAAGCAAAACAAGGGGCGCCTGGGTGGCTCAGTTGGTTAAGTGACTGCCTTCGGCTCAGGACATCCCGGGATCGAGTCCCACATCGGGCTCCCTGCTCGGCGGGAAGCCTGCTTCTCCCTCTCTCACTCCCCCTGCTTGTGTTCCCTCTCTGGCTGTGTTTCTCTCTGTCAAATAAATAAATAAAATGTTTAAAAAAAAAAAAAAAAAGAATCTCATTTAGACCTTTTTTTATCCTCTTTTTTTAAAATATTTTATTTATTTTTTTTAAGATTTTATTTATTTGACAGAGAGAGAGAGATCACAAGTAGACAGGCAGGCAGAGAGAGGAGGAAGCAGGCTCCCTGCCGAGCAGAGAGCCCGATGCGGGCCTCGATCCCAGGACCCTGAGCTCATGACCTGAGCCGAAGGCAGAGCCTTTAACCCACTGAGCCACCCAGGCGCCCTATCCTCTTAATTATATTCTTTCTTTAAAAAATTATTTAGGGGCGCCTGGGTGGCTCAGTTGGTTGGGCGACTGCCTTCGGCTCAGGTCATGATCCCGGAGATCTGGGATCGAACCCCACATCGGGCTCCCTGCTCTGCGGGAAGCCTGCTTCTCCCTCTCTCACTCCCCCTGCTTGTGTTCCCTCTCTGGCTGTGTTTCTCTCTGTCAAATAAATAAAATCTTTTAAAAAAAAAAGAAAAAGAAAAAGAAAATTTTAAATATAGATCAAGGTTAACTCTTGACAGCTGTGGCTAGCAAGGTCATGGATTTTTTTTCTATCATCCTTTATATGTATTTTTTTACATAAGAAAAAGCAAAGGGAGTGTGATTATTACCATGTGAGAATACAAACATTTGTGTGTAAACACACAGAACACTTAATGTGTACCAAAATATTGATACTGTCAATCATCTTTAGTTAGTGGGTTTATGGGTGATTGTTATTTTATAATTTATGCTTTGCTCACTTTCCTTCAATAAACATAACTTTGTTAACCAGAGAAAAGTATTTTTCTAAACCTGTTACTGAAAATCTAACTAAAAGAAAAAAAATTCTTAACAGCCATCAGCATGGAAGAAAGACTGGGTAGGTAGATGACATAAAGTAAAAAGAAACTGATTCTGACTGGACGGGATAAATTTCTCTGATCACTTTTTAAGATACTTGTTGTCGATTTGTTCCAGTTCTTCGTTTCACTGTTTTGGGTTAAGAGCTTATCTGCAAATGGAAATTAGAATCTCTGGGTAATCATAAACAATTTGTGAATGAAATAGTCCCAAGAATTCCTCCTTGCCTATCTGCTGTGCAATCTGAGTGATGAGTTAAGGGCTTTTTGACGCTAACTGAACTGAAAGCCTAGAGCCATATATAAATTCTTTAAAAGTTTTGGCTTCAAGGTAAGATTGATGATGATTAGTGAAAAGATACCAGAGTATAGCTTAGAAGGTTCTATTATGTATTTTACTGGCCAGTGAAGTTTACATACTTATTTTTTAAAGATAATAAATTTATATTTATATATCTAAACAGTCCTGAACAGAGAGTCTTCTAAATTTGAAAAGCAGATACTTTATTATTCATAGAGTGACATTAAAGCACCCCTGCTGATATCTCTGTTCAGTTTCCTGAAGCATAGTCAATGCATTTTAAGTATTCGTTGTAAAATAGAATATAAAAAAATAAAATAGAATGGGCTATAAAAAATATGCATGTATTTGAATTTTATTTTAGTAAAAATAAACAAGTATATTTGAATTCTATAGTGAGCGTGATGCACTTGAACAGGAAATAATTGAGTTAAGGAGAAAACATGAAATACTTGAAGCCTCTCACATAACTCAAGCTAAAGAAAGAAGTGAATTATCAAAAGAGGTAAGCTTATAGAGTCACGTGTACTTCATCTACAGTGATTGTGGACATAGTCCAGGGCAGAATTGTGGGAGGGACAGTTTTCCATTTTGATGTAGTTAACAGAAAATGGGACTTTACTAGCTTTGGATGGGAAATTGCAAAATAAGAATGAGCCCCTTTTATGTATTAAGTAAGAGCCCAAATGAAAGAAAATAATACAGTAAACCTTGAAGAGTAAGAGAAAGTTGCTTTGGACACTGTCTGTCTCTGTACCTATGTAGGTAACCACCTTACAGCAGACTGTTAGTTTACTGCAAAAAGATAAAGACTATCTCAATCGCCAAAACATGGAACTTAGTGTTCGCTGTGCCCATGAAGAAGATCGCCTTGAAAGACTTCAGGTTCAACTTGAAGAAACCAAAAAGGCTAGAGAAGAGATGTATGAAAAATACGTAACATCCAGGCAAGATTTACATTATTTTTCACATAAATGGGTAGAAATTAATACCAGCTTCTTTGAGGGAAGAACAATGATTTTTAAGGTATATAGGACTGTATTAAGATAATAGTCCATTTTGTTTCCTTGTAATTTATTCTTAGTTGTTTTTTTCTTAAGACATAGTGGGGATTTTCCCCCAATAATGAAAAGCCTGTTTCTTTTAGGTCAGCATATATATGCTATAACTGCTGTGTTTTCTTACGACATAACCTTTTTAATTCCCTACAACTAAGATCTCTGTATCAGTATTTTTTGAAAGAAAGTACATAACTATCTGTGTAGAACTATATTTTTGAAAAAAATCTAATTGTGCAGAGCCTAGCTAAGCTGACCTTTTCCTGACTATGTAAAACATTAAGAGAAGAATGAGGAGATGGCACTGAATACAAGCTCCGGAATCAGACTCCTGCATTTCAGTCCTGTCTTCTCTCTTCAGCTAGGTGTATAATCTGTTAGAGTTCCTTTATGTCAATAACCCTTATAATCCTCGAGATACTCATTTTTATCAGCACATCAAAAACTAAAACAAATTTAAAATTTTATCCTTTAACCCTTCACACATTCATAACTTTGTCCCTAGCCTATTG
>PITA01007116.1:77914-94420 GCA_004023965.1 Spilogale gracilis
TCTGTTGTTTCGTTTCCCTCCCTAGATTACCCTAGTTCCCATTTGCTTTCCTTCTGCCACTGTCCTCCAGTTTGCCCCTCATGCACCGCAAGTAAGTGAGACCATGTGATACTTGACTTTCTCTTCTTGGCTTATTTCACTCAGCATAATCTCTTCCAGTCCAGTCCATGTTGCTACAAAAGTTGGGTATTCATCCTTTACCAGATTATTTTTAAATGAAGGGCATTCCTTTCAAGTCTCTGGTCACATGCGTTAAAAAACTAGTAAAATATTTTTGAAGATTAATGGTTATTCAACATGAATTAATATTTTATATAGGAATTAAGCCTTTTGGACAATATATCTCACAGGTATCTTTTTCAAATAACATTGAGTACAGAACATATTCAACATAAGAATGAATCTTACATGAAGGGCAAAAATGTTTCTTTTACAAAAGCAAAATTCATGGTATTTTGATTCCTTGCAGAGATCATTATAAAACGGAATATGAAAATAAACTACATGATGAATTGGAACAAATCAGATTGAAAACTAATCAAGAAATTGATCAGCTTCGAAGTGCCTCTCGGGAAATGTATGAGCGGGAAAACAGGTACTTAAAAAAAGGAAATTTGTAGGTAAAAGTAGGAAATATATTTCTCTTTGTTTGAAACTTATATTTTATTGAAATTAAACTATTTCTATGACAGCCTCTTTTAATTCATTTAAAGAAAATTTGTCAAATCTAAATCAAAAAAATATAATGAAACTTTAAAGTTCTAAGATAAGTTAAGCCTCTCACTCTGGTAGTCCCATTATCTCTTCATTACTCCGGTAACTTTTCTTTTTGCCTTTATGGCAGTTCAGATTGAAAACAGACATAAAAAGAAATAAGAGGTAAAGTAGTTCTTCCCAAAATATGCCAATGATTTCTTCAAGAAATTTTTAAGAACTGGTATAATAATATGAAATATTACATATACCTCATTTATCTGCTGGTCCTGATGGATGTTATATTAGCTAATCTTTTTTTACATTAGATAATCTTGAAGATGATCATTTTTATTCATTTTAATCACTTTTAGATTAATATATATTAAGTTTTCTTAGTTGGTGATTGGTAGTATTAGGGGCAAATAAATACTAATTTTGATAGTATCTATTTTATATCCTATCATTATACTTCATATGATTTTTGAAAGTTTATATATTAGGAGGAAAATTATTTTGAAATTGTCTCAGTTGTCATACTACTTTATCAGCACTGATTTGAGTATATGATATTTTGAGGTTTGTCAGCAAGCAAGACTTTAAATCAGACTTCATTCTATAATTATCACTATAACATGTTATTCTATTAGAAGTACTACAGCAGGGGCGCCTGGGTGGCTCAGTTGGTTAAGAGAGTGCCTTCGGCTTGGGTCATGATCCCGGAGACCCGGGATCGAGCCCCACGTCAGGCTCCCTGCTCGGCTGGAAGCCTGCTTCTCCCTCTCTCACTCTCCCTGCTTGTGTTCCCTCTGTGGCTGTATTTCTCTCTGTCAAATAAATAAATAAAATCTTTAAAAAAAAAAAAAAAGAAGTACTACAGCAAAAAATTTGAGAGTTCCATCCCTCATTTCTGGGGGGGGGGGGGGCAATCTCTATTAATGTAGTTGGCCTCTACTGGGGAAAATATGTAATAACTACATGTGCAGAATTATCCTTTGAGTAGAAAACCAGCAAAGATAACTTTTAAATCACTGTTAAATTGTTATCTTAATAAAACAGATTGAGAGAGATTTTTATGATAATGCTAAAATGCTTTTGAGCAGTTAAATAACTGGACAACCACCTGAAAAAAAAAATGAAATTGGACCACTCTCTTACGCTATACAAAAGAAAAAATGGCTGTTCGGTTTTCTCAACATTATTTACTGAAAAGACTTCTTTATTTCTGGGCTTTCCATTCTGTTCCATTTATCTGTGTTTGTTTTTATGCCAGTGCCAATACTGTTTTGATTCCTTTAGCTTTGTAATATAATTTGAAATCAGGGAACATGATGCCTTTAGTCTTGTTATTCTTTCTCAAGATTTTTTTGGTTATTCAGGGACTTTTGTGGCTCCATACAAATTTGGGATTTTTGTTCTAGTTCTGCACAAAATGCCATTGGAATTTGTCTAGGGATTGCATTGAATCTGTAGATTGCTTTGGGTAGTGTGGACACTTCACCAGTCCTTCTAATCCGTGATCATGGAATATCTTTCCATCTATTTGTGTCTTTCAGTTAAAGAAGAGAGAAAATTATATATTTAAATGTATATTTATAAGTAATTAAAAATTAAATACCTGTTTAACAGCCATCCAAAGCACGACATCAATGTCAGCACCACAGAAATGTCCTTGAGAGCTTCCTGCTTAACTTCTTCCTTCCATAAAGATAACTACTATTCTGATTTTTATGCTAATAACTTTCTTCCTTTTCCTTATACTTTTATTCTCTAAATTACCAGTAAATATGTACCTCTGAGTATTGTAGTTTAGTTTTTCATATTGTATGTGTCACACAGATGGGATCATGCTGTATATATTCTTTTGTGGCTTTATGTGATTCTTCATATAGCCTTATGATTTTATGATTCATAGGCTGTTGCATTTAGCTCTTCACCGTCATAACTGAAGTATACCATTTTTATGAATTCATGCTTGGGACAGCAGGGACATTAGGAGATTAGAGAGACATACATACAGAGAGATTAAAGAACGACAAAGAGGGGCGCCTGGGTGGCTTGGTTATTAGGCATCTGCCTTCAGCTTAGGTCATGATCCCAGAGTCCTGGGATTGAGCCCCACATCAGGCTCCCTGCTTGGTGGGAAGCCTGCTTCTCCCTCTTTCACTCCCCCTGCTTGTGTTCCCTCTCTAGCTATATTTCTCACTGTCAAATAAATAAATAAAGTCTTTTAAAATAAAGAAAAAAGTAAAAAGAAGTCAAAGAAATTCTTCTATCTTTTTCAAAATTTTGGTTAGTTCCAACCCTATATTAGGTAAGAAGGACCCTGCACTCTGTGGTTACTTGCTCTGAAGGTTCAAAATGCAGACCAAAAGAAGAGGAATAAGCCTACTATATATACTAAGGTTGGTGTTCGAAAAGTTTACATTTGAGCTCTCCAATCAGCATATCTACTTACTGAGCAAATATTTATTGTTATCCACCATATGTCAGATACATGCCATAGATATAGCAGTGACCTCTGTCTTCAGAGTTGGTTGTCTGGTAGACGTGAGACAATAGAGAAACAAGAATTATAAGTATAATGATAATGGAGAAGATGACAGGAAACACAGGATGAGACCATATAGAGCCAGGGAAGAGTTCATGACAAGAGATGCCCATGCTGAAACCTGTGTGATGACTAAGAGTAAGACTGAGTTAGGGGAAGGAAGGGAATTAGGGGAATGAATATCTAGCATGGCTAAAACCTGGAGATTAATCTGACAATATGAAACTTTTTTGAACAAACAAACTAATTCAGTATGGCTAGAATATAGACTGAGAGGCAGAGAGTTCTACAAGATAAAAGAGAGTAACAGAGGTGCAGATCATACATTTGGACCATTGTCTAGGTAAGACCAGTGGGGAACAATGGAAAGATTTTAAGAATATGTGTTAAATGAATTGATTTTAAATAAAAAAGACTGCTGGGGGTGCCTGGGTGGCTGGGTTGGTTAAACGTCTGACTCCTGGTCTTGGCTTGGGTCATGATCTCAAGCTTGTGAGATTGAGCTCTGCATCAGGCCCCATGCTTGGTGTGGAGCCTGCTTGAGATTCTCTTTCTCCCTTTCCCCTGCACATGCACATACTTTGTGCATACCCCCTTTTTTTTTAGGGAGAGAGAGACTGCAATATGGAGACATTAGAGAAATGGAGTATATGACTGTAGACATAGAGACTATTTTTTGAGGTTGTTTCTGTTATCAGAATAAGAAGTGATGATAAAACTGGATTAGTAGCAGTAGAGATGGAGAGTAATGGGCTGGATTGGAAATCTGTCTAGGAGGTAGAACCAGCAGGAGGATTCAGTGACTGGATTGGATTGGGGAGTGAGAAGATGTTAAGTATATCATCAGGCTTCTGGATTGGGTAGCTAATGTGGATGGTGATGCAATTTTTAAAACATTGGGAAAAAAATAAGCCTTTAATAAGAAAACATGATAAATTTAGCTTTATTTGAATTTTCTGTATAATAGATAAATAGAAAAATTGACTCTACTGTATAAGGTTCTGAATCTCGGAGTTTTAGACATAAGTAAACCTGTGGTATGAGGGTTATTTCTATTTTATAAATAAGTATTTTAGTCCTGTAACTCATTATTTTTAGGGCTTTTTATAGACTTATTGAATGACTTAATAACCTTAAAATTCATGGGATTATTTCTGTGATAACATGCGTAATTATTTCTAAACAGTCCACATAACCACATAAAGTTTGGTATTATAATCATTTTGAGAATTTCCTGATTTTTTAACTTTTGTTCTTTAAAAAAATCCTTTAAAATGCATGATAATATAGATTTAGACAAATTAGCTCTTAGTCTGTAGGGTACTTGATACAGGTCAGTTGGGAAACAGATGACAGGACCATTTCTGGAAGCAGGGAAACTGAAAGCGGGTTTCCTTCTCTCCAGTATTGTTCTGACTCCCGTGTGTACTTCAAAATGGATACCACCTAACCAGGAAATTCCTCGAACTGTGGCTGCTGCCCTGGAGGCCTCAGCCAGTCCCTGGATGCAGGATGACCCCATGGCTGTTGAAGCTAGAGTGGTCCTTTGCCACCAGGTGGTGCCAAACTGCAGCCCAGCTCCAGATGGATTTGAATTGCACAGAGTAGCCTTTGTCATTTTGTTAACCTCACAGTAATCCAACCCTGTATTTTATACGGCTGAAACTTTTTGAATCAAAAGTTATATAAATAACTTCTTGCTTAGTAGGTATTTTGTGACTGAAATTTACAGATTCTCTTACACATTTGGAAGAGGAGCATTATTTCCTGAACCCAGGGAGTATATTACGAAAGAAGTTTGGATCAAAAGACTAAACTTAAATTCTGCTTCTGCCACTAAACTAGCTGAGTGAATGTATCACTTAATATCTCTGATGTGTGATTTCCTCTTTTATAAAATGAGCTAATACTCTTTCACAACGTGGTCTGTAAAGTCTAAATGAGATCGTGTATGTGAAAAGTACATTATAAATTGTTAGCTTTCTATAGATGGTAGTCTTTTGATACCTTTTATCTGTATGCAGCATTTTAATTTTTTTTCTTTTATTGATTTGTTAACAGTATAAGTAAAATGAACATTCTGTAAAAGTCAACTGAGAGGCACCTGGCTGGCTCAGTGAGAAGAGTGTCCGATGCTTAATCTTGGGGTCATGAGTTAGAGTCCCACATTGGGTGTAGAGATTACTTAAATAAAACTTAAAAAAAAAAAAAAAGTCCACTGATACCATTATGAAATTGTCATTAAAAGGCACTACTACAAAAAATCTAACTATTCCTAAGTATTGATCTCCATAGCACTGAACCATTTTTCTTAAATGATGTGATATAGACGTTGAGAATCTGAATGTCATTTGTTTCAGTCTAAATCTCTACGTAAAATGCTAACTTACTTGTTTCTGATGTCTTTCCTGACCACCCTATGTTAACATTGTGAAATTGTTGTGTTTGCCTTCCACTAGCCCCTTTGCTTTATTCTTCTCCAGAACACTTAGCACCTACTAACATACTTTGGTTTCTTTCATATTGGAATGTACTCCATGTAAGTAGAGATTTCATCTGTTTCTCAGTGCTGGATTCCCAGGTACCAGTACCTGGTACATAGTAAGTGCTCAATAAGTATTTGTTGAATGAAAATTAGTTGGAACTTCTTTTGAGAAATCGGGTAACCGTTGGTTTAGATGAAAACCTATACAAAGATTTATAATGAGATGGATTTAATAGAGTAGTCACTCAGTTAACCAGTTTCAAACTAGAGCTTGCTGTGATGGAGACATTAAGGAGGACATGTGATATAATGAGCAGTGCATATTATATAAGACTGATGAATCACAGACCTGTACCTCTGAAACCAAGAATACATTATATGTTAATTAATTGAATTAAAATAACAAGTAAAGTAAAAAAAAAAAAAAAGATTTGCCCAGTTTCAGCTACTCTTTAAACCTTAACACATGAATAGATTTTAACTAAGTTTTTGCATTTTAATGCTTAAGTTTTTCATAATCTGATTTGGTTAAATATCTACTCTGGGATAAAGTTTTCACATCTAGGGAGCCTGGGTGGCTCAGTGGGTTAAAGTCTCTACCTTCGGCTCTGGTCATGATCTCAGGGTCCTGGGATTGAGGCCCGCGCTGGACTCTCTGCTCAGCAGGGAGCCTGCTTCCTGCTCTCTCTCTGCCTGCGTCTTTGCCTACTTGTGATCTCTCTCTCTCTGTGTCAAATAAATAAAATCTTTTTAAAAAAAGTTTTCACATCTATAAAATGAAAAAAAGTCTGCCTGAGCACCAATGAAAATAAAAGCATAGGAAAATATAGTATGTTCAGGCATCTGAACTTCTCAAAAAGTTTCTCCTCTGAGAATACATAACTTCTCCCAAGAAATGGTGTTACGTAAAATTTCCACTTTGTCTTTTTTGCTATGTCCTATTCATTCATTTTCTACAACTAGGGTTAATGAAAGGAACAGTTATTGGTCATTTGATTATAAACAGTAGATAATCACTTAATATCTGGAGACTAATATCTCCACTTGCAACCTTTCTTGTTTATGCCATCTTAAAAATGTAGGCATCAGATATGAAAATGAGCAGTTTTATGTGTTGTCCCGGAAAGTAATCTAGAGGTAGAAGTGATTAATTCATACACTTTCCCATATAAACAACGTGTTTTAGTCCCGTTTTGTTCCAACTGGAAAAAATGAGTTCACTTTTATTTAATCAAAAAAATTTTTATATGGAGGCAGAGGGAGGATGGGGTGCTTAGTTGAGCTCTTCTGACAACCATGCTTTTTCACTGTTTATTCTTGGTAAATTTCAAGTTTTGAGTTGTTAGTGATGTTTATTCTGGCTAAGCATGCCCTTAACATTCCCAAACTCTGATTTGTTCCTGTTAGAATTTCAAAGGTTCCCAAGGTTTTTCTCATTTTTCCAACATTTTTCTTGCCACTTTTCAGGTATAAATTTAGATTTGGTATATTGGTATCATGAAACTTAACTTCTAGTTGTAGGAAGATACATTCCACATACAGAAATCTGTTGTTATATTTGTACTGAGGTTTCAGGTTTTGGTTATAAGGTGCTTCTGGCTTAAGTTTATATACACGAAGTCACCTCTGCACAGATACACTAGTTTGCATATGAAACACATCTATTTTATTATAATATTAAAATTCTTTTACCTAGAGAAGTAAAACTTTTTACTTATTGCAATATTTTAATTTAAATGGCAATATTTCCCAATTGTTTGTCTCCTAAAATCCTGTTTATTTTATGCCTGTTTCTCTAGCATGATTATTAGTAACACCCTCTTTCACTTATAAAAATGCCTCAAGTTGAAAAATACACTATTTGGATACAAGTTATAATATATATTAGGTCACTTTACTTTTGCACTTTCCATAGGATTGATCAGATTTCTTTTCCCTTCTCTGCCATTTTTCCTCTCTACCTCCCATGCACAAATACAGGATGGATAGGAGAGATAAGTATGTGTATATGGGGGATGGAGTTTGTAGGAAACAAATGAAAGAATCATGAAAAATGGTTTTGAAATCAAATGTTAGCTTTTTTTTTCTTCTTTTTAATTTGCCAGAAAGAGAGCGTGGGGAAGAGAGAAAAAGCAAGGGTACAAGCAGGAGGAGCAGAAGGCAGAGGGAGAAACAGGTTTTCGACTGAGCAAAGAGCCCGATGTGGGACTTGATCCCAGAACCCTGGAATCATGACCTGAGCCGAAGGCAGATGCTCAACTGACTGAGCCACCCAGGCATCCCCAAATGTTAGCTTTTTGAAGATTTTATTTATTTGAGATAGAGAAAGAGAAGGCATCGGGAGGAGCAGAGGGAGAGGGATAAGCAGACTGAATGCAGAGCCCAACATAGAGCTTGATCTCATGACCCTGAGATCATGACCTGAGCCAAAAATCAAGAGTTGGGCACTTAATTGAGCCACTCAGGCACCCCTCAAATGTAAGCTTTTTAAAAAGCATTTTAAGAATGAAATACTTTAATTTTATATTTAAAACATTTGTTATAATGCTGACCAGTTGCCAACTCCCAACATCTTTCTCTATTATTATAATTACATTTGATTATATATTCAATTTGGACTTTTAAAACATTAGCTTCATTTGCTTATACATGCTGCAGATAGTCTATCAGTTTTTCAAGTTTGTTCTTTTGAAGAACATTAGAATTCCTGCTCTTCCATAATTGTATGTTGCTACATTTTCTAATGCATTTAACATTTAAAATGGATAATTTATTAGTTATATGGCAGTTAGGGTTTTATCTGTGGCCAGAATATAATCCATCTGGTGTTTTATCAAACCAGTCTGATTAGGTCTGAAGGAGCATGGACTATAAAAACAACTGTATATATAATATAGTCACAGTTCTTTCAGGGCTTATTTTTATTTCATATTTGTGCTATGAAATTGATGAAGGATAATTGGAAAGGACCCAGGCAGGGACGAGGGGCTGTGCCCTAAGAGGAAACCACCCTTAAAAGGATTTTACATGGCCCTGGAAGGAGCCTGTCATCTTTTCCCAAGTGACAAACAGAAACCTGATGGATGACAGGTGTGGGGAGGGTTAGTCAGATTTAAACAGCCCTTAGCAAGCCCATAAAAACCCCTAGGCTTAGAAACTCTGGTGGCAACCCCTTTGGGTCTCCTCCCTCCTTGGGAGCTTTGTACTAACTACCACTTTGCTATCGCTCAATAAACCTTCCTTTGCGGCCCACCATTCTACCTCGTCATTTTTCGAAGTGGAATGACCTAGAATCCAGGTACCAAGGGAGGAAAAAAATCCTGCAGCAAGTTTTCTCAAAGAGAAAACTGAAGCAAAAGGAATCATAAAGGTCACATAGCGGCTCCTGGGTGGCTCAGTCATCTGCCTCTGACTCAGGTCATGATCCCAGTGTCTTGGGATTGAGCCCCACATTGGGCTCCTTGCTCAGCAGGAAGCCTGCTTCTCCATCTCTCACTCCCTCTGTTTATATTCCCTCTTTTGCTGTCTCTCTCTCTGTCAAATAAATAAAATCTTAAAAAAAAAAAAAAAAGAAAGAAAGAAAGAAAGAAAGAAAAGAAAGAAAGGTAGCATAGTTTGATGAGGAACATGGACTCAAGAACCAGACACCTTGGGCACCATAGCTTACTCACTTGTAACCTTTGATAAATACTTCTCCGTGTTTCAGTCTTCTCCTTTCGAAAATGGAGATAATGATGCAACCTATTTGTGGGGTTGTTGTGAAGATTAAATAAATTATTACATGCAAAATGCCTAAAATAGTTCCTAGCACATGGCAGCACTTTATATGTTTGTTTTTACTGTTATTCTCATGAAATACATTCAGTTTATCTCAGATTTAATTTGAAAACTTAAAGGTCAGTTGATAATATTAAAGGAAGTGTCTCTGTCTTTATGTTAAAAGGAGTTGTGCAGCTTCTTGTATGCAGGTTGTGGGTAGAGATGTGGAAGGTATGGTAACTGATAAGGAGATTGGGTTCACACAGAAATCCTACCAGCAGACATCTGTGAGAGGACCTGTTGACAGAAGCCTCAACTTCTAGCACTTTCTACGATTCATTTTAGTTTTCCTTTTTTCTAATTGCTTTACTTGTTTGTCCTTCAAGGTCCAATTTACTTATCTTCCCTTCATTCATTCATCTCTCTTCCTCCATTTAAAAAATAATGAACTCCTTTTCTTTGTGGCCTTGAAATTTTGTTTATGGCTTAATACAGCATTAATTATTGTTAGCTGGATGATATAGACTGTGACATCTTGAATCCACTAGAACCTTCTAATCATACCTCCACTCACAAACCCTATTGTTAGTTTATTCTGGGTTTCATTTCATTCTCTGTGACTTGGTTTTATTTCTAATGCCCATTATTGCCAGAAGGGAAATATAGTTAGGGACTGAAGCTTCTCTACCTACTAAGTAAGCATTGATTAATAGTACTGTAATTGCAATCTACTTGGAATTTTGCTATTGAATTAACTCAGAGAATAATGAAGCTATCTTTGAGAAATAAAAATTACAACCAATTTGTGATGATTTACTGACTGAAATATATAGATCATCTAGGAATGAAAAATATGTAAATGTTTAATATGCTTAAAGAATTCTATCTGTAAAACTAAGTTTTCATGTTTCAGTTACTTTGGTGATAGAATATTTTTGGAAGGTCATTGCAATCAGGATGATGTCAGAAAATAGAAAATAATTACATGACATTTTGTGATATCTATTTTAAAGTGCACTTCCACTTAGATATAGTATACAAAAGCTATTTTCTTTTAGTAAGTTATCTGTACTACAGTTTTTTTGAACTGTTTTATTTCTGCCTCATAAACCATTTGACTGATGAATCTCCATTGGTTAATATGTTTTAAATTTTAACTTTGTTGTTAGCATCACAGTATAAAAGATGGCATTTCATACTGGCACAGCAAGTAAGCATTCCTATCCAAAAGTTATTACGTAGATTTATTCAAACAATGTGGGTTTTCATGACTTTCTACTGACATTCTCTATGAATAATAAACACAAAATTCTAATACCCAATCCAGTTCTTTATGGCAGATGTAGTGATACAGTGTAAAAAACATTTGCTTTGCAGGTAAGACATAGTTGGGCTCAAATTATGGCTTTAACATGGGCTGTGACTTTGAAGTAGGTACTTGAGCTCTTGAACTTCAGTTTACTCCACTACAAAACAGGTTAGAAAATATAACATAAGGAATTTGGAGAAATCAGGTGAGCAAAATCATTTTTGTTACACTCTACATGTATTTAAATATGTTAGAGTAGTAATTTTTTAAAGTAATTTTTTAAAAATTAAGTAGCTTTCTGAAAGAAGCTTCCTGTTGATATTTTTCTTGATCCAGATTTCCGCTTTGATTAAAAAACAACCGAGATTTGATCTTTAAAGGCTCATATCTTGCTGTGGCACTCTTGTTATCTTCTGCCTTTTGGATTATTATCCTTAACTGTCACAAAATGTATCTTTCTGTCAATTTTAGTTCCTCCTGTCATCAGTATTCTAAGTGGATGACTTACCTAATTCTTTGGCTTCATGCTTTCTTGAGCCCTACGTGAATATTGACCTTTATCTCATCTCTCCTTCACTTAACTACTTTACTGGTCACGCCCTTTATCTTGGGATCAACTAAAATGATGTCACTGAAAGTACTCTTCTACCTCCACATCACCATCCTTTAACGGCAATCTCTAGCCTTCCATCTTGCTTGTACACTACTTACATTTATCTGTTTGTCATCTTATCAGGACTCCATGTCCTTTGCCCATTCTACTTTGTCCTAACCTGTCAGCCCTCTGAATTCTTGAGTTCTCTTCTTTTCCATTTCTCTATAAGTGAGATCTCAAGGGCCATCACTTCAATTTACTCATATCCCAAACTTTGTTCCCATTTTGACACTTGTGATCACTATATTATACTTTTCATTTAATGTTTTACAGAACATCTATTAACTTCTCAGGACCTCGATTTTCTTCTGGATACTTTGTAATCATACCTACTTAGCTAGATTATGGTAAGGATTAAACAAGTTACTATATATATAAACTGTTGAGCCTACCTTCATCCCATGTGGAGATAAATTGTGGAAAAAGATAATGTGACATTTAGAGATAGACCATGTTTGTACCTACATTACTGTGCTGCTGCAGAAATACCAAGACAGGTGAATTCATATAATGTACACCTAGGGTCACCACTCTCCAGTGGGTTCTTAAGATTGCCAGATAATCCAATATTAAGCAACACATTTATGAAACTTTAAAAGATGGATACTTTGTATTTGGAATAATTGAGTATATGTTTAAACTTTAGAAATCTCCGAGAAGCAAGGGACAATGCTGTGGCTGAAAAGGACCGAGCAGTGATGGCTGAAAAGGATGCTTTAGAAAAACATGATCAGCTCTTAGACAGGTAAGCATTCTAAAAATCTGGAAATGTTAAAATCTCTTTTTTATTTTTTCTTTTTCTTTTTTTTTCTTTTAGAAAAAAATATTTTTACTACAAGTATAATATTTAATTTGATTGAACTACAGTTACATGCATTATTCTTGTAATATGTAATTATTGCATATACTAAAACAAGATACAGCATAGTGAAATCACCCTACAGAGTTACCTTATTTGCCTTTTATCCATCTCAACCACTACTCCTCAAGAGATAAACACTCTCATTTCTGTCATCATAGCTTAGTTTTGCTTGTACTGGATTGAAAATAAATGGAATTGTACACTATGTACTTTTTTTGTGTCTAGCTTCTTTCACTCAACATTATATTTTCATCCATTTTGTGGTTATATCAGTAGTTCATTCCTTACCGTTGCTGGGTATGAGTCGTATTTATCTTGGGTAAATTTTCTCTAGGAATGGAATTGCTAATCATAAAGTAGAAGGAGTTTTACTTTAAAAGAATCTACTGAACTTGAGTCCACAGTGTTAATACCATTATGTGCTCCCCAGTTCATTTCTTAAAAATCTGTATATTCTAGTTCATGTGTATTGGAGAAATGGAAAGAGAGAAAATGATTTTTGTCTTTAATTTAGCAATAGAAAAGTATATTTACTTGTAGTAGTCTAGCTAATAGGAAAATAATACTGTTGAGTATTAAGGTAAGTACTGTTGAACACCCTAGATTTTCAGTGGTTTGACTACATACAGAGTAAACAGAATCTTTATCTTTGTTTTTCAACTTTTATTTTGAAAATAATTTCAGAGAAAAAAGTTGCTAAACTAGTACATCAAGTTTCCATATGCCTTTCACATACTGATAAACTTTGAAAATAACTCAGTGAAGCTTTTAATTATTAAATGAAGTCTTGCAGATTCATTTGTGATTTAAGCAATACCTGACACTGAAAATTGAGGTAAGTCGTCATATAATTAACCTATTACCAAAATCTTTTAGAAATGGCTCAAATTGTTATACTTCTGAATTCACATCAACTTGATAAACTTCGTACATTAATAAAAATAATATTAGAGAAGTCTCTTCTATAATGTGAAAGTATGTCTAAGTCCAAACATTTTAGTGTAAAATAAATTTATAAATCAGATTTTTTTTTTTAAGATTTTATTTATCTGACAGAGAGAAACATAGCCAGAGAGGGAACACAAGCACAGGAAGTGAGAGAGGGAGAAGCAGTCTTCCCACTGAGCAGGGAGCCCAATGCGGGGCTCGATCCTGGGTCTCCAGGATCATGACCTGAGCCGAAAGCAGTCGTTTAACCAACTGAGCCACCCAGGTGCCCCTAAATCAGATGTTTTTATTGGAGTACTGTTATGACCTACCATAAAATCTTTTATTATGTATAGCCGTTTATAAAACTGTATGGTGTACACAAAAGATTTATTTGTTTTTTTGTTGTTTTTTAATGAGATACATTTAGGAATGGCTCTAGAATAATAGTTAAGGACAAACTAACAAACTTTAAAAGTGCAAGTCTTTTTTTTTTTTTTTTTTTTTTTATTGTTACTAAAAAGTGCAAGTCTTTATCTAGTAAACAGACTATTATATTCAGGCAGAATTTCATAACTTACTGGCTTTGGTATGTTTTTGTGAATTGGAGAAAAGAGAATGACAAATTTGACCTTAAAATTGCCTGTTTTATATCTATACTCACCTGTGTTAGGTCCTAAACTCTGGTTCTCTAAAATCCTTATCTTACTTGTCCATATACTAGCAATTGGTATTTATCCTAAAGGCCATGGGATGCTTTAGTACTTAAAGGGATCTTTTGAATTATTGAAAATTCAATCATTTAATGTTTGCAAAGCATATAGAACAGTATCTTGCCATAACTAGTAATACAGAAATGTTTGTTTTTATTATTATAAAATAATTGTTCAGTTAGTTCTGCTTACTAACTAAACTTTTGCTGTTTAAAAGTTGATCTTTTAAAGGAAATGGGAAGTAGGGTAAATTGGGGAGGGAAACAAAACATAAGAGACTTTGGACTCAGAAACAAACTGAGGGTCTTGGAGGGGAGGGGGTAGGAGATTAGGTCAGCCTGGTGGTGGGTATTGAGGGCACGTTTTGCGTGGAGCACTGGGTGTGAGGCATAAACAATGAATGTTGGAACACTGAAAATAAATTAATTTAAAAATGAAGGTAGGGGCACCTGGGTGGCTCAGTTGGTTAAGCGACTGCCTTCAGCTCAGGTCATGATCCCGGAGATCCGGGATTGAGTCCCACATCTGGCTCCCTGCTCGGCGGGAAGCCTGCTTCTCCCTCTCTCACTCCCCTGCTTGTGTTTCCTCTCTGGCTATGTTTCTCTCTGTCAAATAAATAAAATCTTTAAAAAAAAAAAATGAAGGTTGATATAAATGTATAGATAAATATATCTTGCATAAATAAATACATGTTAGATAAATAGATACACGCATATAAATATATGCGTTTATTCATGTGGTAAATAATATGATACAGTTTTTAAACAAATTGATTTAACAAATAAAGTTCCTATGTGCCTATATTATCATTTTATTTCCCAAACCTAGAGGTATAGTGATTCTAGTGGAGGGGAGCTACTCTTTTAAATTTTCTTCCTTCAGGGATGCCTGGTTGTCTTAGTTGGTTAAGCATCAAACTTGGGCCCAAGTAATGATCCCAAGGTTCTGGGATTGAGTCCCACATCAGACTACTTACTCAGTGGGGAGTCTGCTTCTCCCTCTGCCTGCTGTTCCCCTTGCTTATATGCTCTCTCTTTGACAAATAAATATATTAAAATGTTTAAAAAATGAAAAAAAAAGTTGATCTTTTGAAATCATTTCCCACTAGAATTTTGAATAAACTGGAACAGTTCCTTTTTTTTCATTAAGGTTTAATTGATATGCCATATTATATTAGTTTCAGATGTACAACATAGTGATTCAGTATTTATTATACACATTACAAAATGATCACTACAATAAGTCTAGTTACCATCTGTCACCATGTAAAGTTTTTTAAAATGTTATTGACTGTATTCCTTATGCTGTACCTTATATCCCCATACATTATTTATTTTATAACTAGAAGATTGTACGTCTTAACCCCCCTCACCTATTTCCTCTATCCCTCTACCCTGTCTCTCTGGCAACCATCACTGTATTTGAGTCTGTTTCTGCTTTTGGTTGTTCATTTGTTTTGCTTCTTAGATTCCACGTGTAAGTGAAATCATAAAGTATTTGTCTTTCTCTGATTTATTTCACTTACCATAATATGTTTGAAGTCTACCCATGTTGTCATAAATAACAAGATTTCATTCTTTATTGGAACTAATATTCTGGAGGAGTGTGTATGTGTGTACATTTACACACATACATACACATCACATCTTCTTTATCCATTCATCTGTCTGTGGACACTTGGGTTGCTTTGATACTTTGGCTGTTGTAAATGTTGCTGTTATTAGCATAGGAATGCTTGTACCTTTTCAAGTTAGTGCTTTTGTTTTCTATGGATAAATAGCCAGAAGTGGAACTACTGGATCATATGATCATTCTATTTTTAATTTTTTAAAGGAACTTCCAAACTCTTTTCCATAGTTGATATATAAATTTACATTTGCACCAAGAGTGCACAAGAGTTCTCTTTTCTCTGCATCCTCACCAACATTTGTTATTTCTTATCTTTTCAATAATAGCTATCCTGACAGTTAGGTGATACTTCTTTGTGGTTTTGATTTGCATTTCCCTGATGACTAGTGATGTTGAATGTTTTTCCATGTGCCTTTTGGCAATCTGTATGTCTTTGGAAAAATGTCTATTCAGGTCTTCTGCCCATTCTTTAATCAGATTGTTTCCTTAATATTGAGTTGTGTGTATACCTCTAATTGTATATATCGTCTGCAAATATATGTTCCCATTCAGTATGCCTTTTTGTTTTGTTGATAATTTTCTTTGCTGTGTAAAAACTTTCTAGCTTGATGGAGTCCCATTTGTTTATTTTTGCAGCTCTTGTCCTTGTCTGAGGGGACAGATCCAAAATAATAGTGCTAAGGTCAGTATCAAAGAACTTACTGCCTGTGTTTTCTTCTAGGAATTATGGTTTCAGGTCTTACATTTAGGTCTTTAATCTGTTTTGAGTTTATTTTTGTTTGTGATATAAGAAAGCAGTCCAATTTACGTGGCTTTCCAGTTTTCCCAATACCTTTTTTTCCCCATTATATAGCCTTGCTTTATAATGGGGACTCTTTTTTTCCCCATTATATAGCCTTGCTTTCTTTGTCATAGATTAACTT
>PITA01007117.1:0-17372 GCA_004023965.1 Spilogale gracilis
TTTCACCTGTTAAAGAATGTTTCCACCCCTCCATTAAATGAACCAGATTTTAAACAAAAATTGGTAAGTCCCTCAAGTGTAATCCAAAAAAACAGCACATAGTCTTTTGATTTGTGAGAATGAGCTGTTATACTTCATTATTGGAAAGCAGGTTAAACTTTGTTTAAACCTTAAAAGCAGATGACAGCCAATTATCTTTAATAATGAGATAATTTTCTTACATTATAGTCTTTATTTGTTTATTAATTATTTTGGGGAGAAGTTAAATGATTTTTAAAACTCTTTTTACCTGAAATGAATATGTAATTTATGTGTAGAGTCTTTTGGTTGCATGTGATGATTGTAAAGCTACAGGAAAAGTGGCTTTCTAAATCTTCAGGGACTGGTTTCAGTTTTTCTCCCTGATTCCATGCCTCTAAGTTTTCAGAAGCCGTAATAAATGCACAGACTCTGGGAAGGGTCACACTGCAGAGATGTGCTAGAAATTAGTTTTGGAGTCTGAGTGTTCTCTCTCAAGCCAAGCCCTTTATCTTTCTATTCTGAAGAACCAAAGTCCATCCACTTATTTTCTTATCAATCTCAATATTTATAATGCTCAACTCTAAAACACTAAGGTTTGTCCTCATTCTTCTGTCTTAGAAATACGTAGATACAAAGCAATCAGAATGTTAGCTCTTAGCAGCTATATATCAATATGCCAAATTCTTTATGTATTTATTAAGCCTTTTAAGATTTACAACAACCCTTTAAGTTGGTGTGACTATTATCCACCCTGCCCCAATAGACGAGAAAATAGAGGTAGGTCAAAGTTAAATAACTTTTCTAGAAAGTGGCAAGACCAGGATTGGAGTCTTAGCACTTTGGCTTTTGAGCCCATCCTCTTAACCATCCTGTTATCCTGTCTTTCAACAATGTGAGCTTTTAAAACAACACAAAATACTTGGTGTGCTGCAGAATGCAATTGGGGGATTTGGGGAGGAATGGAACCAAGGAAGAAGAAAGAAGGAAGAAGGAAGAAGGAAGGAAGAAAGAAAGAAAGAAAGAAAGGAGGGAGGGAGGGAAAGAAAGAAAGAAAGAAAGAAAGAAAGAAAGAAAGAAAGAAAGAAAGAAAGAAAGAAAGAAAAGAAAAAAGAAAGAAAGAAAAGAAAAGAAAAAAGAAAGAAAGAAAAAGGAAAGAAAGAAAAAGAAAAGAAATTCTTCACAGGTGGCTGAGATTAAAATCCTGAGAGCATCTATGCCAATTTCTAAAACTTACATTGTAAAATAAGTTTTAAAAAAATAGTTTGTTTTTGTTTTGTTTGTTTTTGCTTAAACTTGTTGCACAGTCACTAATTTTGACTCGCTAAACTTGTTTGACTTTTCAAGAAGTAGGTTCCAGAGACTCAAAGATTAAATTGCAGTGAATTAAAATTAACAATTGTTTTCTAAAAATGTATGTAACTCAGCAGTGATGTAGGCCTTCTAGACTATATTTGCAGATTGTTTCTAAATATAATGCCTTTTCCCTTAGATTATTGATCTCTTATATAAATAGAATTTTACTTAGCTCATACCAGTCTGTATGCCTAGGATTTGAGTAAAAATATGCCCATCATCAAGAAAATAAATTTATTTGGACATTTCTAAGCATTCAAGAAGACAAGCTAACAAAATATTAAAGAGTGTTATTATCTACATTGGAAAGAGTTGCATGTTGTCTAATCTTTACTGAAGTATGTTTGGGATATCGTTTCAAGAAGAGGATTCACAGATTTTTAGTTGAATCCAACAATTTTAAACACTTTCCTCTAATTATAGCCTTTTTACATTTCCCCACTTAATAGAAATGTAATTCACCAATGGAATGACTTTTTTGGGTCTTTAGACTTTCGGGTATTCCAGCAACTAATTTGTCTGACTCTTACTAAATCAGTTGGGATCATCAGTACGTTTCTATTTGTCCTCTTTTTTAAAACTGTTACTGGTTATTTTAAGGAATACATGGGGCTCTTCATGAACTTTCATGCCATCGACAATCTTCTCTGTTGATTTAACATTAACATAGAAGCTATTGGAATGAGCATGCCAGTTGGAGGACTCCAAATAGTGATAGTGACCACGTGAACAGGCAAAAAATTCAGATTAACAAGAAAACAATTAAATGAGTGCCTGGCTTGCTCGGTTGGTAAAGTATGGGATTCTTGATCTCAGGATTGTAAGTTTGAGCCCCACAGTGAGTGTAGAGATTACTTATAAATAAAGTCTTTATTATTTTTTTTTAATTTGAGTATAGTTGACACGATTTTACATTAGTCTCAATGTACAATGTAGTGATTCAGCTTCTCTATATGTTATGGAATATTGCAGAGCCATAAAAAAGAATGAGTTCTTGTCATTTGTGACAACATGACCATAGAGAGTATATAAAATTTTTAAATGTATTATTTGATTTGTAATTTATTGGAATGGCATTTTACTTTCTAAACTGGTTTTCCCCTGCGATTCAAAGTTTTTTGTCTACTTTTTATTTTTTTTAAAGATTTTATTTATTTATTTGACAGAGAGAAACACAGCGAGAAAGGGAACATAAGCAGGGGGAGTGAGAGAGGGAGAAGCAGGCTTCCTGCGAAGCAGGGAGCCCAATGTGGGGCTCGATCCTGGGTCTCTGGGATCATGACCTGAGCCGAAGGCAGTCGCTTAACCAACTGAGCCACCCAGGCGCCCCTACCTTTCCTTTAAGATGAAGTGATTCAGATAAAAGAATTATCAATTGTGTTATTAGTCTAAGTAGAGCTCAGAAAGGAAGTAAAGGGACCATATTCGATTATGAATGATACTACTTCTTTCCATTAGGTGTGGCTATTCGAAATCTGGCCAAACAGGGAAGAATTCTAGCAAAGAAAAACAAAAAGAAAATCAGTTCTTGATTTCCTCTTAACATATTTAGGGTTTAATTTAAATTTGTGTCTGAAGTCAGGAATAAACATTAGGAGTATTTAAGAAAGTATTAAGAAACTTATAATATGAAAACTTACTTTATTAATAGAACTCTTTGATTATATGGTGGCATAGGTAAAAACAAATTTGTGAAATATGGTAAATATGGGACATTACAAGAAATTGTCAACTATATGTGTAATTCATACAGGAAAAAAAAAATATTGAGGAAGTATCCCTATCTTGTTTTCTTTAGTACATAATGATAAGGGTCCCTCTTCCCCACTGAGTTACTTTCCTGCCTGTGTGGCTTTTGTTTTTATTGTTTTAAATTATGATTGATAGTTTCCTAAAACCAACTTACTACTGCTGTTTCATGATAGTCCTTATTTAGCCTTCTAGACAAAAGAAAGTATAGGTAGTTCTAAGTTTTTAATGTCTGACGCAGAGATGTTTCTTTAAAAGTGTACTAGACACGGTTAAATAATTTAGAGAATTTTTTTGAACCAGAGTTTAACTCCAGTGGAGTTTATGACCAGAATGGGCTCTTAAGAGAATATTTTAATGTAAAATAAAACAAAAGAAATATTTTGAGTAAAATGCTCTCAAAAACTTTTTTACGTTTTATTAATAACTTGATTAATTTATTGTTAAATATTTAATTTATATTATCTTGATCATCACCATTTGAGCATATGTTGAGGTTTCTCATTTCCATGATAGAAATTACATTGGTAAAAAAAAAAAAAAGAAAAAAAAGAAATTACGTTGGTAATTGTGTTAGTTTCCCAGAGCTTCTGTAACAGATTACCACAAACTTGGTGTTTTATTTCTTTGTTTTTTATTTTTTTAGCTTTTTAAAGATTTTATTTATTTATTTGACAGAGAGAAACAAAGCTAGAGAGGGAACATAGGCAGGAGGAGTGAGAGAGGGAGAAGCAGGCCTCCCAAGCAGGGAGCCTGATGCGGGCCTTGATCCTGGGATTCTGGGAACATGACCTGAGCCGAAGGTAGATGCTCAACGACTGAGCCACCCAGGCGCCCCAGACTTGGTGTTTTAAAACAACAGAAACTTATCCCTAACAGGCACACAAGTCTGTTGAGACTATCTCAATCCAAAATTTTTTTAATTTAAAAACTGAGGTATTGTAGGAGCCTCCTAATGGGCCATCCGATTCCAGTTTTCCCCTACTTCATCCCATCTTAACTCTACTGGGTTACTAGTCCTCAGTCGCTACCTTGGTCATCTATAAATATATTGCACAGACGCATTGTACAGATATGTTATTTGCCTCCTTATTTCATATGAGGTTAAATGTTCACATTTTAGCCTGCTTCAATCTGGCCCTGACCTGCTTTTTTAGCTTTATTTCTGATGTTTTTCTCACCTGGTCCTTGGGTTCTAGGTACACTTCTCTGTTCAAAGCCCTCTAAATATGCCATTTATTTCCCCTTATTTTCTGCATCTCTCTCCTCTTCCTGACACGGCTTTTTCCCACATTGCCCTCCAAAATCTGTTCACCTTTTAGGATTTTCTGAAACATGGCCTGAAGTGAGGTTTTTCCCTCTCATAGTCTTTTTTTTAAGATTTTATTTATTTGACAGTGAGAAACGCAGCCAGAGAGGGAACACAAGCAGAGGGAGTGAGAGAGGGAGAAGCAGGCTTCCCATCGAGCAGGGAGCCCGATGTGGGACTCAATCCCGGATCTCCAGGATCATGACCTGAGCCGAAGGCAGTCGTCAAACCAACTGAGCCACCCAGGTGCCCCATCCCTCTCATAGTCTTAAGTAATATCTCTAATATTACTAGTTTGATTTGCACTTATCAGTGAGCAAGTCATCTTTTTGGAAGATGGATACTTAATGGACAGAGATTATGTTTTGTCCATCGTTATATCTCTGTTGTTTTGCATGGATTTAATATTTAATAAATATATTTCAAATGAATTTTTTAAAGGCCACAATGGGACTGTATCACTGGTTTTGCTCCATGTGCTCCTCTGATCGCATATTGTTTATGGCCCTTTTGACTATTGTTTTAATTTAAATTAATACATTTTTATTATTGATATTCTTCCCCTGAAAAGTAAGTTCAGGGTGCCGAGGTGGCTCAGTCGTTAAGTGTCTGCCTTTGGCTCGAGTCATGATCCTAGGGTCCTGGGCTCGAGCCCCGCATCAGGTTTCTTGCTCAGCAGGGACCCTGTTTCTCCCTCTCCCACTCTCCCTGCTTGTGTTCCCTCTCTTACTGTATCTCTCCCTGTCAAATAAATAAATTCTTTAAAAATAAAAATTAAGTTCATTATAATTTAATTTCAGCTATATTAAATAGAGACCAGCATGGGTAATTAAAAAATAAAGTGAAGAAAATCACAAAAGTAGGACATAGTCATTTAAAAACTCAAATAATATAATAAAGAAAAAGTAAAAATTGTTGATGAAATCAGCACCTTTAATAGTTTAATGTGAGCTTTTGAGGTTTTTTTTTTCTATGCACATAAAAATACATATATAAATTTAAATGTATGTACTAAGGACCTACTGTATGGCAGGCATGGCTTTGCTTAAATATAGGTAGACTGGGGTTCTGTTCAGTGTCTCTTCTCATTCTGAGATCCAGGCCCATGGAGTACTTCCTCTCTGGCATATGACAATGCACAGGAGACAGAAGAAAGAGACAGAGACAGAGACAGAGACAGACAGACACTGAGGAACATGGCATTTTAGGGCTCTGCTCGACTGTGGCAAATATCTTATCTTTTCATATTCTATTAGTTTAGAGCACCTCTTGTCAATATTTTTCATGCCTAATATTTGGTCACAGTTTTGCCTCTTTTTTTCTTTATGCCCTCTTCTCAACTGAGGGATTCAAATTCATTTTCATACATGGTCCTACCAACAGCATTGTTCAGAGAATTTGGGCAATCTAGTACTTTATCAGTGTTTTACATAACATGCCTGTATGGCTACAATTATTGTGAAGCATGGGCTGAAAGCAGAGTCTGTAAATGATGACTGCTTTTCAATATTGAAGGCTTTTTGTTTTCAAAATATCAAAAATAGGCACAGCCCGTTGAAGTAAAAACCCTAGACCTATTCTGTCTTTAATCTGAATTTATGTGTCTGTCTGAGACTAACAGCTCTGGACGGAGGCTATGGCCTTGAGACCTACTTCTTGCAAGGAAGAGGATAAAAAGTTCCAACCCATGTTACCCCTCAGGTTCAATCCTCTTTACCTCCTTGTGTTCCGCAGGAAATTTTTTGGTCTAATCTCCTCTCCAAGGCAAGGTTCTGGAGTTAACATTTTAGTCAACAGTCCTCTGGTGAATATTTATTGAGTATAAAGTGCAATGAGGACAAGTAGGTAAAGATACACCTTCAAGAAGCTGTCTTTATCCTGGTCTGGAAACACACACACACACACACACACAGAAAAAAAAAAAAAAAAAAAAAAGCAAATATCTCAGCCATGCAATCACTGTGGAGTTATTTCTGTGTTCTTCAGGATGAGGCCCCAGTGGCATTATCATTTTGGGCTTGCTCTTGATTGTTACAAGTTATCCCTTGATTTCTCACCACTGCTTTTATTCAACTTGTCATTGTTTAAGCCAGGGGTAGTCCACTAAGCCTGCTAGCGGGGGTCCAACAGAGCCAGATTTGTACCTGGAGAAAGTCACTTAGAGTGCTCCCTTGTTAACTTTCCAAAAAGCAGAGGCAGTGCTGACCATGCTCATAGTAAGTGATCAAGCTCATTAATGCTGGCTTCTCTGTGCTCAGAAAGAATGTCCTAGCAGAACAGTATCCAGAAATGAGAGGGCCGCCTTTGCAATACAAAGGTAAAATATGCTGACATACAGTTATCAGTTGTGCTGACAATTAATATTCATTTATTAATATATTATGACAACTACTTTCTGGCTGATGGATTTATCATTAAAACAGACATAAGGCCTATTTCAATTTTGTGATCAGTTCTATATCTTGATCAAAACTTTATTCATGTGTTTAACTTCATTATATGGTTGTCTTGATTTAGGTGCAAGTCCTAAACAACAAGTATTAAATGATGAATATTAATCATGGGATACAAGCATCCTTTGAAGAAAAAATCAAGAAGATAAAAGCAAAGCCAATAGTATAAAACTAATTCTCACACATTAGAATAAAAACTGTAGGGATGTTATCACATATGGTAATAAATGCTGAGTTTTTCCAAATGATATGAAACACAATAGAATACAAAGTTTTAAGAACATGTTTATAAATTAAATTAATCTAATGTTAAGTGAAAAATAGAATTTGATTTATTTATGTTTTGCTTTATTGCATCTATTAATTTTTAAATATCATATAATTCATTTTCAAGGTTTATTTATCTTCATGTTTACTTGATGTAATTCTGTTGCTTATTACAAATACACAGAGCTTGTCATCTATAAGAATAAGAATTCTATTAAAACATCATTTTAATGTGATAATGAATGGGAAAGGAGTTTAACTCCATTTTATTTTTCATGATAGAATTTATTTCAAAAGTTCCCCTTAAGCCAGAAGTATTTGGGAGGAATATTGATATGGAAGATAGTGCTTTTTTTTTCTTTGTCATTTCATCTGTAAAACTGAGATGAAATGAATCTCTAGATAGATATCTTTTTATCCCCTTGATTGTTTTCAAAGGAGATGATTACTATGACGTGGAACTATACATAATTCTCCCCAGTTCACCCCTGGTATTCCCCCACTTCCCACCTCCAAAGACAGCCTAAAGTCTCATCAATTTTACACCCTCTGCCTATCATCCCCAAATAAATACAACCAGAATATGCTTGGAGCTGTATTGCCTTAATCCAAGCAGTATCTCCACTAGATAGTTTGGAAATGATAGGAAACTAGAGATGAAGTAAAGAGACAATGGATGTAAAAGACTACTTTTCTTCTACATAATTTCATTACTCCGCATTTGACAAAGGGTTAGAAGATTGCTTTTGTTCTCTGTACCCACCTCCTCCCACCTTCTTTTTCTGGGGACCACTATAGCATTTAAACTTATGCCACTGCATCCCCTTCTGCGGCACTAGGGGAAACACCTGCAGTGTTGAGACCAGCAAGGCAACTGTAGGAATGATCCTGGAAAATCGAATGGGAGCCATGCAGAAGAGAGGAAATAACACATAGAGATTTGTTTTGATCCATCATCAGGTTGACTAGATGCCTAGTCTTCTTACTATTCCTGGGGTCTGCACCTGTGTTACAGTGTTTCTTTATATATTTTTTGTTAAGAAAAAAGGGGATAGCAATACAATGTTCTAGAACTTTTTCAGAGTGTTGTATTTTATACCTATAAGCACTTTTTGAGCATCTGCTACGTGTAAGGGACTATGCCTAATGTAGAGATTCAAAAAGATAATAAAATATGGTTCCCTCTGTATTGGGGGAGAAGGTCAAAAGCATATTAATTACAGGTAAGGTGAAGGATATCCTGAGGAAGGAAGCACTGATGCTGATGGGGTTTGCATAGTTAAAGGCAGTGAATTGTGGAAAAGTAAAACTCTCATGAAGACTGGAATTAAATATGAGAAAAGAAGCCCAATAGCTAAGATGTAGAATCATGACGGTAGGTAGAAAGTATAGAATCATTGAATTGAGATGACTTTTCATAGTCCACAAACAAGACCTGGTTTCATAATCTTATATATCTATTGAAAAGTGAAAAACTGAAGAGGACCATGAGGATAAGACGTGAGAGAGCAGGCTGGGCAGAGAAGGAAATCCTGAAAGGTTTTCATCTGACACTCCTGTAGCTGCCTTTCGAGGAGACTGGTTTAAAGGATTAGTTCGCCTTGCCTTTTGTATTTCTTAGAGTCACCTCTACTGGTGTACCTTGATTTCTCTAGCTTTAAGAAGAAGAATAAGAAAAAAAAAACCTGCTCTGTGGTGGATATTATAGTCCCTCTATTAAAGTGCTCTTCAGACACTGGTTAGTGTTTCCAGTTGACCACTGAGATGTATGAGTCCTGTCCAAGTTGGCCATCCTTCCAGGGTCATTGGTTTATTAACATTAAGCTATATAATTGGTAGTTACATTGAAGAGAAGATCGAGTAAAATATTAAAGTGGTCAACAGAGGAGCAGAGCTATATCTGAGGCTTGTAAGCTCCCACTGTGCTCAGTGTCTCTGTGTTCCCCAGCACCCTGAAGGCTTAATCATGCTTTCCATGTAGTTCTACATGCAGAGACTCTTTTCTAAATGATGATTTGCCGATTCCCTGTGGTTCACACTGTACTATGGCGATAATCTTTGTCACTTCTGAATTGGTGTCCAGGTGGCTGCTGCTGTCACATTACATCCATTTTTAGATGTTCCTCAAATCCACTGAGGTGATGTGTGGGTCTCAGGAAGTGATTTTTTTTTCAAGTTTTGTGTCTTTGGTGGAAGAAAATTTTGCTGTCGTCTTTGACAGCTGGACAAGGAGAGATTGCAATCTTATTTCCTTCTCAGTATTTTCTACCTTGGCAGCATCATGAATAAGCAACATTTGAGATGGTTGACTTCCAAAACATGTTTCCTGTCAAGCTCTTGTCAGGTTTTTGGAAGTCAGGGAATAATTTCTTTTCAGTTGTGATTTTTCTATAATTTTGTTTTCTAAGTCTGAATTATGATTTTTTTTCTTTCTAAAGCTTATTTTTTTCATAACCTGACCTGGGAAGAAAAGGTAGCTCAATTCCTTTGTGTGTTTAATTTGAAATAGAGGATATCTTCCAGGTCATCCTACCATTTATTGATGGTGTCCACCAATAGAATCTATGATGAGGTTTTTTTACTAGTAGTTTAAATAATTATTATATTTTAAATTGAATTATGTCTATCATGAGTCAATGTCTAGATGGCCTTTTAGTGATCATTTTTAGGATATCATGTGATTTTTAAAAATCCCACTCCTTTCCTACATTGGAATATATCATATATAGAAAGGGAGTAGAAAAGGGAACATTACCCCTGTCATGGAAACTTTTCTTTCCAAACTTCTCTGTTTTCTCTTCAGTCCCTACAATCATTAAGAGGAAAAGAAATTGGGAAAAAAAAAACTGGACATTTCAGCATTGGTCTCACTTATAACTAAGAGAATGAAATGTATGTCTTTTAAACACACCTAAAATCTTTTCCTGCTGCTTTCTTTCCCACTTCAAGCTATAATTTTAATGGATCTCATTGGGCATTCCAATGTAGGCCACCCTGTGGTTATACCTCTATGGGATTATTTGTACAGATGGAGCTCAGCATCGTTGTTGAAGATGTGGTCTTCAAAGACTCTCTCTCATTTCTCTGGTTTATTCATCTTACAGTGGGGATAATTAAATATCATACACATCAGAAGTTATAAGAATTAGAGAAGCGCATATATGTAAAGTATTAGCAGCATGTAGTAGGCATTATGTACGTGCGATAAGGAAATACATACATATTTAATCTTGCCTCATACTGTACAGGTCCACTGGCCATTTTATCAACCAGTGGACTTCATAGTCTTAAACTGGACAGCAACACGCATTTGTTCACTTGCTTCTAAATAAGTCTCCTGGATTTCATGACTAATGCCGAGCAATCAATGAGTGTAAACCATGTACATTTTAGTAGAGTCTAATGTAACCCCACTCCTTTTTGGGGGGAGGGATCGGTTGCGAGTAAACTCAAAATTGCTTTTGGCAGATAAGGTTCATCTCTTAAAGAAGCCAGCACATCAGTAAGACTCAGTACCCTCTCCTTGAAGCCACTCATTTCACTCATTTATTCATGCCCAGTTTTATGATGCGATCACTTCTCATCTGTCTTGTCTAAAATGTTTACTATTATTTAGCTACTATCTTAGAAGGTTGGAATAGAGCTAATTCCTGTGGCTAGGAAAATTCCTTCAGTCCGTAGTTTTTTAGTGACCTATGGCCAGGCAAGACTGTGGTTTCATTCAGCTGCAATCAGGATACACTTACATAGCTCAGTGGGGATTTCTCCACCAGTTTTCCTCCTTCAGAAGCTGATTACAGAATAGCCATCATTCAATCAAAAGTCTAAAGGCTTGTCTCATTCTCTTGCAGTTCACAACCCTTTAGCCAGCTACAGTTGCACACCATGAAGAGTGGGATTTACTGAGCTATCACTCAAATTCCTACTTGATTCAGGTGCTAAGTTTCAGGATTGCTTCAGTATTAGGAATGATACATCAAAATGAATACAGTATTGCACAAGTATAGCTCAAGTCGGTTTAATGGGGAAAACCACTTTTTGTAATCTCAGAGTAAGACACACTTTTTGTCACTCTCCCAAGAGCCTTTATACAATTCAGAACTCACTGTAATCACTGGCTATGGTGACAACACATCCCTGTTGTTTTTGTTTACTAGTAATGTGAATGGCACTGGCATTTTAAGGAAACACTATAAAAGTTTATGATTCATTGAGTCCATTTGTTATTAAGATAGTTTTGAACTTTGGAAGCATTCACAGATTTCAGTTTTGTAAGTAAAGTGAGATGTTAGAGTATTTCATATTACTTTATACTATACCACTTCATAATTCACTTTTCCTGAGAGGAAATGGAAAGGGAAAAGAAGCATTAATTTAATGGTGTTAATGAAGTAATAGGTCATACACATTTTTTCGTGTTAGACCGTAGTGCAGTTGAGGTTGCTTACATTCCATTTGGCGTATGTGAGCCTGATCGTAGGATGAAATGCCTCTCCTCTGGTGACTCTGAGTCCTTAGCTTCAGTCCCTGCCACAGTGCTTGAGACCTGGTGTTCTTTAAACATCTGTTGAACGTGGGAGTGAGTGAATGAATGGATGGATGGATGTCTATATGTGTGGATGGGGTGGAATTACAAAAATAATAATAAAACAAAAAACACTTAAGCTTCATTTCCTCACCTGTGACATGGAAACTGAATGCCAATCTGATGGGATTATTGGGAGAATTAAAAGCAATAATGTATATAAAGTGTGTACTAGCAGATAGCTAGCACCCGAGTACTAAAAATTATAGCTTTAATAAAATATAACATTCTGATTATTTTCAATAACTATCTATTTTTGCCAGCCATTAAAACTGTGCTCTTGTGGGCCAAAGAAACTGAAGTGAATTTGGATTATAGTGTTGTATTCTTCATGGCTAGAAAGTGATGTTTCGCCATGAGGCCAGGGCTTTCTTTTCATGGCGAAGAGCCTCATGATGCAACTTAACAACTGCTAGTAGCAGTGGAAGGATCTAGGTAGTCTGTTAGCTAGAGAGCTGTGATCAGTAAGTGTGAGTGTTGGTCTTCAAAAGCCCTTTGATACTTTGTCTTGGTTGCCTTTTCTTGATAACTTATTAAAATAAAAATTGAAATTCATCCTCATAGAGTTTTCAAAGATGATTTTTATAACTTAGCATTCCAAAGACATTCTGTATTTACAGATTGTTACATGGTAGTATTTTGTCCTGCTGTCTCACCCCAGTGTAGATTAATATGTCCTTATTATTGCAGTTTTCCAGAACTCTCTAACGTCTTTAAGAGTCAGCATTCCATTTATGTAAGTTTATCAAATATGTAGTGAATGAACTATTTTGATACAATATTCGAAATTAATGCTTATATGATGAAATGTTGGGGCAGTACATAGCTGCATATATACATGCTGTTGTTTTACCTTCTGGCTTGATTTTTGGCTACAAAGGCAGAATTATATCACTCTTGTGTTCACATGTCAAATACAGTAGTAATACCAAATATCATTCATGCTTGTGGGAGCATGGAGTGGGTGACCAAAAGCAAACAATAAAATAGTACGGTGGCAAGTAAAAGCAAAGCCATTGAAGGGGGCATAGAAAGGAAAAAAAAAAAAGGCCAACATGATGCCACGTTCTGATGATGACCTTACATATGAGTATTGGTCAATATTTAGAAAGAGACTAAAATGTTATTTCACAGGGATAATGATTATTTTACAATTATTTCTTGTCGGTGATAAATAGCTTCATTTAAAAACAAACCCCAACTTTTTTCAATTGTTTTCAATTTTAAAATTTTCCTTCACTCTAACATTAAATAAAGCTTTTGAAAAATTTAGAATATCACCTAGGTACTTTTTAAAAGAAAATTAGTGAGTATTAAATGCATTAGCCATTCCTGTGATATCTAAATAAGACGTGAATTTAACACAAGTCTGTTGAATTTGTATCTGAATGAGTGAATAATATATTCCACTAGTCTTTTCATTTTCTGATACTTCTTGTTATCACCCACAGATTTTCATACACTAACCTTTTTATAAATGTTGAAGACTTAGAATTGACTTCTGAAGACTGATAAGAATGTACCTAAAGTCATTTGATGGCTCGCTTTGTTCTAATTCAATGAGATTGGAGTGCATTCAATTTGTAATCTCTTACAAACATTTATTTTACTAAAATACATTTATATATATCTTTGAAACCAACTAGTCTCATTATTTAACTGTGATGTTTTTATATGTAAGGTTTCTAAATTTCTAGAGCATTGTGTATAATGTTAACACATTGATTTTCAAGAGAGAAATTCTGACAGTGAATTATTTACTTTGTATTAGGATGAAAATATTGTTAGTATTGTTTGCATTTGAAGGATCCTTTCAAGAGTAGATGGTGCGCAGGCTGATTTTAAATAGAATATGCAAGAGACAGTAATAACAGATATCATATTCTCTCTGTAATTTATTTTAATGCCATCACAGAGGGAATTCAAGACAGATAAAACTTCTCCATTTACAGAGACCACATGTGCAGAAATGGATTGTCATAATTTCAGATGAATCAATAATACATACTCTCTGGCACATTTTTTATTAGAAATTGCTTAGAAAAAATTTATATTGTATACTAAATAAATATATGATGATAGCCTTAAGATCTTTTGCAATGTTAATTCCCCTTGATGAATTACAATGCAATTTTCTAGCCTACTAATTTCACTAAAGAAGGTAATGACTGGAGCAAAAGTCTAATCAGCTGCCAATCAGGATTCCTTGAAATACGGAGTCTCAAAAATTAAAGCAATTTTTACAACTCATAAAAGCACTTATGTTCCATGATATGGCTTAAAACCTGTGATGAAAATCTCATGTTGATGAAGCCTCCTTATTTCTCAGGTGTTTTTCCTAAACAAATAGCTTTCATATTTAACTGAACTGTTCATTAATATTTAAGTCTTTTATTATCCATTATAGTACCATAATACTAGCAGGAAAATTAGTGACTTATAAATGTCAGTAACAGGACTTAGCGGATTTATCGTCAGAGTTATAATGGTGGGCATTTTTTTTTCCTTCCATAGGGAAGAATTTCGTGTTTCTTCTGATAGAGTAGATTTTTGTTTTTATGTTGGAGAAACAAGGCAGCACCCTTCACTTGCCTTTGAATTACTTACTTTGTTGTCTGGCCTTTATTCCTAACATAATGGTCCATAATTTCATGGGGAGTAACCATATTTAAAGTCACTAATTCATTTTTCATTTATCATTTACATACAGGCATAGTTACTTTCCTGTCTTGCTTAAAAGTAATCTTTGGGGGCGCCTGGGTGGCTTAGTTGGTTGAGCGACTGCCTTCGGCTCAGGTCATGATCCTGGAGACCCGGGATCGAGCCCCACATCGGGCTCCCTGCTCAGCGGGAAGCCTGCTTCTCCCTCTCTCACTCCCCCTGCTTGTGTTCCCTCTCTGGCTTTGTTTCTCTCTGTCAAATAAATAAAATCTTAAAAAAAAAAAAATAAAAGTAATCTTTGAAGGTACTATGTAATTACATTCTGCACCATGTCATCATATTTTCTATTAAAACACAGCTATTGTGTGTGTGTTTATGGGTTTCTTTATCTGCCTTCATACATGTAAATATGTTGATTTCTGGGGGTTTGCTGTTAGGTGAGAAGTGGGAAGCATTTCCACATGTCTGAGTATTTGCTGTCAACCTTCTTGATAATTCTTCTATTAATGTTGTGAGCATGTTGGCACACCTCAGGTGTGACCCTAATAAAGTAATCAGCATTTTCCCTCTAAAGCAAGTTGGAGAGAATCCTGGCTGAACCATTCTCTCCCACTTGAGGATCTTTGCTGGACAGCAAGCAGCTACTAATTCAACTACTAATTAGCCTTTGTTGAGTTCTCTGAAAAATCTATTTGTGTAAAAAGATCATACTGTTCGATTCTTAACATTCTTGGGAGCTGAGATTTTAAGGATTTAAATTAAGTTGCCCAGTTTGTTTTATTATTTGAATATTTGTTTCAACTGCTGATGTGTTTTCTCCTCACAATTTAGGGAAATTAAGAAATCTCAGATGAACCTAAATAATAATATATATTATGGATGCACATGTAAAATTTTTTCAAGAACCATGAATATGGTGTGATGATAAAGGAACAATGTTTTGTTTTCTAACAAAAGAAAGAAAGAAGAAAGAATAGAAAGAAAGAAAGAAAGAAAGAAAGAAAGAAAGAGAAAGAAACACTAACTCAGCAAGCACAATTTATAAAATATGTGAAAATATTTTAATGCGCTGAAAATATGAAGTCACTGTCATAGCTAATGACATCTCATTTTCAATATTTGTACCTCACCTATTTATCAAGTCAACAATTAGGGAAACAGCAGACAGTGTTGTCACCTATCCCTTAATTTCTCATAAGATGTCCAGGTCTCCCAGCTCTGTTTCTTGATGTATCCTAAAATGATGGCAGACTTCCTTCTTAATAGAATAGAAATTTATCTATTTATATATTCCTGCCACTCTTGAAGAGACGGTGCTCTAGGTCTAGAGGGACATCATTCGTGGGGATGATGATCATTCTGGTATCACCATTCCTGTTAAACTCTTTGCCCTTTGTCATGGAATTGGCTGCTTTTAGGACTACCTCTGTGTTGCTCTTCTCTCAGGAGGGCGATATCTTATTTTCCTTGCCGAATGAGAAAAACCAAGTTCACCTCTTTCCCTAAAGAACCACTGTGGCATCTTACCCAGGTAGGATAAAAATATTTTTCATCAGACTAAGACCTGTAGAGGTAGTGCTCAGGTTCTATTTATTTTTGCCTCCATGGTGCCAGATACATAGTACTCATTACATGTTACCGAGTGGTGACTGCTTTGAGGAATAATAGCTAATATTTGTGTGGCATTAGAAATAGGTAGGGTAGTAGTGCAGGTTACAGTTATAGCTCAAAACCCCTGCAAGTGTGATTTTCACTGGGAAAAAGGAAACCTACAGATCAAAATGGTTTCTCTGTAGGATACCTACACCATGGGTAGTAGTTTATCTACATAAATGCAAATACCAATATTTATTTCACAAATTAGGTCATTTGTAACATTTACAAAATAGTTCTTCTAAGACTCTAACTGAACATACCCTATGACATTTAAAATCTGTCTTACTTTCTTTTTTTAAATTTTATTTATTTGACAGAGAGAGAGATCACAAGTAGGCAGAGAGGCAGGCAGAGAGAGGGGAGGCAGGCTCCTTGCTGAGCAGAGAGCCCAATGTGGGCCTTGATCCCAGGACCCTGAGATCATGACCTGAGCCGAAGGTAGAGGCTTTAACCCACTGAGCCACCCAGGCGCCCCAAATCTGTCTTACTTTCAATATAAGCTTTCTAAAAAATCTATTAAATTCAAAAAAAATTCTACAAATTAAACCATACTAAACATAACAGATGAAATGAAGCCAGGAAATACAAAAATATTTAGGTAACAGGAGATTGCAATCCAACGCAGATTTTCCTACTTCTCTCCTTTGTTCATTTAAATACATATAAATCACACACAGAGGATTTTTGTTTTGTTTTATTAAAAAATAGAGTCATACTGTACATATTACTCTGCAGCTTATTTCATTTACTTAAGAGTACATGAGGAACATTTATTTGGATCTTGATACAACTTAATTTATTTTTTTAATAACTGTATAATATCTTGTAGCTTGTACCATTATATATTCAACCAAGAACAGCTCTATTAAATAACTTTCACCTATGCCCATTAATCTATCATTCCTAGGGATTTAAGCTCTTGTCTCTCATATGAAAAATAAAGAAAGAAAAAAATAGAAACCCACAGTTTCTCCTCAAAATGCTACATGCAGTGGGTCCATGAAGTGACCTCTGAAACAAATATATTTTTCTGGGAGTAAGTAGTCAGACTCTAGAGGTCTAAATTCTTCCACTCCATACTCAAAATCCCCATACTTAAAGAAGATGTGGTACATATATACAATGGAATACTATGCCTCCATCAGAAAGGATGAATATCCAACTTTTGTAGCAACATGGACTGGACTGGAAGAGATTATGCTGAGTGAAATAAGCCAAGAAGAGAAAGTCAAGTATCGCATGGTTTCACTTACTTGCGGTGCATGAAGGGTAAACTGGAGGACAGTGGGAGAAGGAAAGTAAATGGGAACTAGGGTAA
>PITA01007117.1:17472-94350 GCA_004023965.1 Spilogale gracilis
AAAAAGAAGGAAATCCTGCTGTTTGTGACAGGATGGATGGACCTGGAGAATATTATGCTAAGTGAAATAATCCAGATAGAGAAAAAAAAAAAAAAGATTCCTACCACCCAGTATTGTTAAACATGTGTTCACATCTTAGGACAGGGATAGAAAGAAAAAAAATAGCATTTGTACCCTAATATCCAGCACACCTTTTTCCCATCATGGGCTTAGTTAGCACTGCCATCCATGATATGTGTGCCATCTGGTACAAGGAAGAATTTTATATATTAGCGAGATTGGGACTTGTGGAACTGATCCCAGAAAAGGCACGGGTTTCTCAGGTATAGAGCAGTGCTGGTATCTAGTAGATTTAGTAGGTTTATTCTCATGGGCAGGGATATCTGGGTAGAACAATTTAAGTCTTGAATGGAGAGCATCTTCATTGCTTAAAGCCAGGTTATTTTTGTTTGAGCCATGATCACAGCCATACTGGCTATAAGCAGGATCCAGCCCCTGAAGAGACTGAGAAAGGGCATCCAAGAGCTTAACCCCTAGAGTCAAGCTTCAGGGTAGGACTGCAGTTCACTCAAGGGTGGGGACTGCTAGCACAGAACCGGGGTTGGAGTTTGTTCATTGGGAGGTTGTTCATTGAGTTTGTTCACCTATATTGGAGGCTAGTGTCCAGCTGTAGTTCTGTAAGTACACAGGCCCTCAAAGCTTTAGGGACCCTGGCTGTCAGGTTTAGGGCACAGAGGCTAATGCCAGCCCCCCTCCGTCTTTGTTAGAATTCCACGTCCAAGACATACCCTGGGCTTGATTCTCATTGAGTCACAGGCTGGGTGGGGCGGGACCTACAGGTGAACACCCTCAGTTCTGACCTCCATGCAAGTGGGGCATGTGTAGACTGATGACTTGTTTTCACAGTGCTTCTGCAGATTGGAACCTTGAGTTGAGCTTTAATAGCCTTCTTCTCTGAAAAACCAAATCCACACACATTCAGAAAGGAGGCAGGAAAGAGAAGGGGGCAACTTTGTCACCTCTTTAGAGTGCCTAGACTTAATGCATCCTGTTAATCAATCCCAGTGCCTTTGTTCCAGCTGCTTGAAGACCTAAAGTATGCAAAATCTGTGTCTTCCCATCCTGGTTAAGTAGATTTTGGTGGGCAAGCCTCTCATTTGCAGTATCTCTGAGGGGTGTTCTGCACATTTTCTAGAGTTTCCCAGCAGGATCAAGAGCTCCAGGTGCCCGTAGACGTTAACTGCTTGATAAACCTTCCTTCTCCTCCTTCCCTGTCTCATTTCTCCTTTCCATACTGATTTTCCTGGGATCACCTTTCAAATAAATTACCTGCACTCAAATGCTTGTCTCAGGGTCCTCTTCTGAGAGAACTCAAAATAAGATATGGGAAAAACACTTTGTCTGGCACATAATGCATGATACTAGTCATTAATTCCAGAAGATATATTCAGTTATGTTAAAACAACCAGGGAGCTATAGATTTGCAAACCACCCTCCTGGTTGCCACATCTGCTGCTCTTATTTTTCACCCTTTCTCTTGTTTCAAGAAAATAAGTTCTAGGAAATTTATTTTCTATTTGAATAGCAGGAGCGTGTTCAGCAGGCCAATGTGGCCAATGATTGCCTGCACTAATTTTTCTGTCTTTTAAAATAGAAATTTCTGACACCCATTTTGGTCTGGCAGTTCATCTGATAAAATAATGAAAGCAGAATTTTAAACGTGTAGGTAAGAAAGATCGTATTAGTATCTGACAGCCCTACCGAAAAAAAGCAAGAGCTCTCTATTTCAGCAAAAAGGCTCTGTTTCCCTCTTTTAGTGAACACTGAACATTGATAGTATGTTATGATAAATTAACTATAATACCTTTGGAGGCCAAGTGTCTCAGAAAAAAGCAGCAGTAACATCTTAGGGAAAATGGAAAGCATTAGATTCACACCTGTAACTCATTAATTTGGACCGAGGGTTAGATTTCACAGAAAGCAATTACTAGGATGGATTGAGTTCTTTCATACACAGTGGGTTTTTTTTTTTTTTTAATTATAAGACTGTGTTGAGTATTTTCTCTGACCATAACCACCCTCTGCAATATCCAAAACTGTTGGCTATTCAGTATTTTTTCTTTTGAGACTGAAAATGATTAAGTATGTATTATAACCTTAGACATTAGATTAGAAGGAATGATGTCTCCTCTTTTTCGTGTCCTCATTCTTGAAGACTGTAGCTCATTGTCTGTGGAATAACAGTGTTGAGAAATGCACTAATTACCTCTCTAATACAAAACTTATGTGTAAGCTGAAAGTGGACTCGTGTGTGTGTGTTCATGGTTGTGTTTTGCTTCTCTAGTATTCAGTTGTTAACAGTTCATCTATTTATACAGTCTTTAGGGATGAGTGACTTAAGATAAAATCAGACTTGGATGAGACTGGGGTTTAAAATTTACCTGTCTCTTCTCAAATGTCATTCTTCACAGATTCCAGCTAACATTATTTCAAAGATATAAGAAAAATTGTTTAACTTATTTTTTTTTTGCATTGAGTCTGTTTTTTCTTCTTTTTCCTTTTCACACATATCTTAGTATTCCTTCTCTTTGATTCTTCCTAATGAAGGAACATTTCTTTTGTTAACTTAAAGGAGTTTATGTAAAGGTAGCTCACATTGTTGATGTATTAACGTAGTGATCAAAGAGAAATTAACCCCCTGTGATTAATCAGTAAAACTGTATTGACCTGCTTTCACTCAAAATTGTTGTTTCTATTGAACAGTTTAGCTATAATGAGTTAATTGGCTGTCTATGAAGTGGTAGAGGCTGTTTTAAGTCCCAACGGTCTGTGATATCTTTTCATTTTCTGAGAAGCCATTTGTCACTGTTGCTTAGTATACAAAGCCTTATTCTCATTCCCTGGAAACAGAGTTGAAGGAGTTTGAGGATCAGTTGGTTCCTTCTGTTAATGAGGAAATCAAGGCCCAGAGTGTTTGTGAAACTTCCCCAGAGTCGCATAGCCAGGTAAGGGGCAAAGCTTGAAGTACAACATACTTCTCCCAGTCTGTTTCTCTTTAATCTAGTTTCTCTACCCGGTGTCTTGTGGCACTTCTGAGGGGGGTAGGTCGTGCCTTTCCGTGGTACGTCTGATGTAGTAGAATGGTGGAGGTCATGCGATTGCTGAGCCAGCAAGAGACTTCAGAGATCTCCTACCTCTACCCCATTTATACTTCAAAGGAGATAACAGTCCAGAGAGTTGGGGTGGCAGAGAAATCCATCCAGCCAATTTGTGATCTCAGTACATCCATTCTAACTTTAAAAGGGTAGGGATTGAACCTGCTTTCAAAGCATGAGCTCAACTGTTTGCCCATCCAAGCTTAAGGGAGCACTTGTGACACTACATATAACAGCTGTTCGTTTCTGTCTGGCACCAACATAAGTGTCCTAGTTCATTTACACATTTCCCTTTCTCTATAGTACAGGTTAGCTGGCTTAGCTATACGTCCCTGCTGAAATAGGCAATGCATGTTGGGTGAACTATAGCTTATGGAGAAAAAACTATTCTTGTTTTATTATAATACATTTAGCAGCCCTTTACTAGCATTATGATTAAAATATGTGGCTCAGGGTTGTTGCTGGGGAAATGCCAGTCAGTGAATTTGGCTAGAGACCAGGGAGTGTTCTGGCTGCTGCGAGAGGTGTCATTACTGTGGAGGTTATATTGTACTCAATTTGTTTTTTAATACTCTTGATACAGAATTTTGGACTTCTCTTCTTGAAAATTGCTGTGTATCTGTTTATTGTGGGGTAGTATTTTCTATGTGCTGTCTTGGGTTTGCTTGTTTCTTAGACCATAAGTAGGTTAAGATGTACGGGAATGTTTGCTACATTATAACCCTCATGACCTCTTCACAGAGCTGGTGTACATACCTCTTATAACACGGATGTAATATAACACACACACACATTCTTACAATAGGAGGAATGTAAACTGGTCTCGCCATGTTATTATTTTCATACATCTGTGCTTCATTTTACATTTTCCAATGTATTAGCATTATGGATTTGAAAGTTCATGTATCAAATAGCACTTATATAATTTTAAATATGTTGAATCAAAATCATTTAAAGATACAATCAGTTACAGTGCCTCATTCAGTGATTCAAGTTAGCATCCCTCTCTAAATGTGTTATTACTTATTCATTAATTGAAGCCCTTTAATTTTATATTTCACTCTTGGCAATTGTGGCTTATTTGGTGCTTGTTACAGCCACTTTAGACAAGTAAATAAAATCAGAGGAGAAACCTCAGCAACAGCTGGAAAGGAACCAGTGGGGTCTGTTGTGCTTTGGCAGAGCGACGCACTGCGGGGCTGCACGTGGAAAAATACCAGCCGGAACCGGTGCACACTGTCAAAAAAGATTACGTATCTCGAGGGGTTTGGACTTCCATTGACTAGGGTTTTTTTGTTCATGAAAAATGCCACCTGTGTAGCCGGGCAAGACTATAAAATAATGAAATCATTATCATAAGGGTCATAGTATATGTCTTCCTGGCTTAGTCGTGATAAGAAAACCTTAAACAGAAAAATACATAAAACAATGTCAAACAATATGAAAAGCCTCTTTGAAAGGCTTATTCTTGTTGTTATTTTTAATTTCCCTTCACTAGTCTTTAGTTCAAGTACACGATAATTCTAGGGAATTACCAGTCTTTATCAGACCACCCAGGAAAGAACAATGCTCTGCCAATAAGTCAAGCCACTGGCTTGTAATAACTTGCTTCTGACTTCTAAGTCACACTTGTTTTGGTAAGTGAATGCCTTCTAACATGTCTGTGTGGTTAAGCATACTGTGCTTATTTCTTTCCTCTTCCAAGGGAATATGGGCATATTTTTTTTTAAAGTCTGTGAATACCTGATAATTTTAATGACATATTTATAGTAACCACATTGCCATTTAATCTTATTAAAAGTGAATTATCTATTTGTACACTATTCCTTCCGTGCTATATTTTTTTTTCTAGGATGATGGGGGGGTGGAGATGATTAAGGTTTGGAATTCTTATTGCGAGACTATTTAAAATTAGTCAGTGTGTCTAATTACATACTTTAATTATAATTTTGCTAACTGGTAATGTTCATGCTCTGATTAATTGTTCTTTTCTTCCCAGTTATACTTAATTTGGAGAAATCAGGTTAAATCGTAGCATATGAAACCCTTAAAATTCTCTATATACAAATATCTTGATCTCAGAAAGTTAAATCATCTTACTACTTTCTGGAATAAGACCAGGAATGGAAGAAAGATATGAGAATTTTTTGTTGTTGTTGTTTTTCTGAATTTTCTTTCTTCTTTCAGCAGGAGAACTGTACTATTAAAAGTAGAGGTTAGAGCCTGTGTTCTACTGTTGGGTTTATCTCTTCACTGGCAATTAGGCACAAACTAGGCCCAGTACCGTTTATTTTTCCATTAAAGAAAAAAAAAAAAAGATGATGATGATGGTTCTCTCAGAGAGGAGGGGTTACCTCCAGAATTTCTGATGGGTCTGGGTGGGCCCCCAGATTTGCATTTCTCAGGAGTTCCTAGGTGATGCTATTGTTGTTAGTTCCTGGGATTGCACTTTGAGAACCAAGGCCTTAAGACAGACAGCCCCTGCCATAAAAGAACAGAAAGGAAATCTACTACTTAGTAAGAGAAGTTGCCGCTGGGTTATGGGAGTCTGGGTAATTTTGTACTTTTACTTTTTTGTATTCTCCACATTTTATAGAAGGTATGTATTTATATATAATTAGGAAAAAAAACTTTTTAGAAGAATACATGTTGAACTAGTAATTCATTAATCTGTATTCACCTTGCCCTTCTCAATGCCTTGTAGCATTGGAGGGTGTATTTAATGTCTGTCTCACCTACCAGAGGCAAACATTCTTTTTCTGTGTCTTCTGAGATGGTTTCCACTCAGCAGTCACCAAACAATCGCTGGCTTCTTACTATAGTTCAGTTCCAACTGTGACAGAACTTAGTACAAAGAATGCTGGCTCCCCGGGGATTAGCAAATCACTTAATTATGTTTTAAAAATGTTCCCTATTTTTTCCCTCTCAATCCGCAAGTCTGCCCCCAACCCCAAAAGGTTTTGTGTTGGCTCACACTCCATTGGAAAACAGGGTCGGGTGGGCTAAGCACATTCTGCTCTCCCTTTTGGGACTGTATTCATTTTTGACAAATTTGCTTCAGACAGAGTTCCTTAAAATAAAGCAAACAGAATAATATAAAGCAAAGTAAAATATGCCATCACTATTTCAGCCTTTTCTTTTGGTGTTTCTCTTCCAATAACCTTCCCCTAGATACCTTTGCTTTGTATTTTTAATCTCAGATTTTTAAAAATCAGCTGCATATAACATCCTAAAGATACTTTCAACAATCTTGGGTTCTTTTATTTATTACTGTTAGAGCCATGTGAGGGGAGGGGACTTGGTTAGAGAATAAAGGTTATAACCCGCCCTGTCTGTGGAGACAGTGATTTTAATTACATTTAATTCCCATTCATTCTGTATGTTACTTGATCCACTCATTGGTTTAAAAGCATATTGATAAATACAGCAGTGGTTTAACCTCTTGCCCTTCTACTCGTCTAGAATTGCATCCAGGCTTAAGTGAGTTTGCCACATTTAGATGTCATACTTTGTTACTTATGAGAAAGTATTGAGATCCTGCTAGATAGTTGAGCCAATGTTTTTCTAGAGAAAAGTCTATATCCCATTATCAAAATAAATAAATAACATGTTGCAAAAGGTTTTCAAGATGTTGGCTTGTAGTCAAACTATAAGTAGAGCTTTAAACTTTCTCACATACATGTTAATCGCTGCTCTTCAGAAATATTTCAGTAATATTTTCCTGAAAGTATTTAACTTGCTTGCTAATTTATAAGTGTTTATAAAAATGCATATTTTATTTGACTCTGTGCTAGGCAGTGCATATGTAATATTGCCCAGTTCAGGGTGGGACCACAATTTTAAATACATGTGTTTAAAATAAATTTTCTTCAGAAACGAGGATACAATAGAAATATAAAATATTCACATGTTTTACTAACAAATCCATGAATTGAAGCAATGAAAGCAGAGTGGATTGAATTCTGGATTCGATGTTGACCCAGAAATCAAAAAAGAAATATTTGCTGGGGCAAATGACAAAATTCAAATAGGGTGGTAGGATAGTACCAATATCCATTTCCTGACTTGGAGGGTTATAAAGTGGTTATGGGGAAGAGGGGGCAGGTCCTTGCTTTGGGGAAATATAGACTGTAGAATTTAGGAGTGATAGAGCATCAGGTTGGCACCTTGTAATAAATTATATAAATGTAATGAGTTATGTAAAAAGACCATGCAATATGTAGTTAGGTATTAATTGCTGCAGTGTTTCTTTTTTTTTAATCACTTTTTTAAAAAAGAGATATTATTTATTCATTTGAGAGAGAGAGACAGAGAAAGCACAAGCAGGGGGAGAGGCAAAAGAAGATTCCCTGGTGAGCTCAGCCAGACATGGGGCTCGATCCCAGAACCTGGAGATCATAACCTGGGCTAAAAGCAGACACTTAACCATCTGAGCCACCCAGGCACCCCACTGCAGTGTTTCTCATATTTTTTTTTAAAGATTTTTATTTATTTGACAGAGAGAAACACAGCCATAGAGGGAACACGAGCGGGGGGGTGAGAGAGGGAGAAGCAGGCTTCCCACCGTGCAGAGAGCCCGATGTGGGGCTCGATCCCGGGTCTCTGGGATCATGACCTGAGCCGAAGGCAGTCGCTTAACCAACTGAGCCACCCAGGCACCCCTCTCATATTCTTTATATCATGATACTTACTTTGAGTCTGTAAATCTTAACATTTAGTATAGTAATGACATAATTTATAAAAACTCTTGATAATATAACATTTTGAGCAAACAATTAATTTTGGTTTGAAGAAAAGAAACACCAGAAGATTTGTTTTTTCCAAACTACTTTGTGTTTTATTAGCATTAATGGGAAAGGTTAATCTATTTTTACCAATGGATCAACTTTGTATTTGCTCTAACTCTTTTGGGCTTCTAGTTTTGAAATATAGATTATAAGTTATCCAATTAAGACATTTTATTGCATATAGTATTGTCTTTTTTTCTCCCACTGCTGGGCAATATGTTTTTACTTTCTAAATTTTTCTTGCCCATTACTAAGGGTAAGAACTCGATAATTGTTGGTTTTTAAAAAAACACAATAGATAAAGAAGAAAACATTGTATTTTTTCACATGTGCATCAAATACCAGGGTTCTGGCTCATAAATCAGAAAGAGCACAGAAAGATACAACTGGAGTCCTTCCTAGCTTCACTGTTACAGCCAAAATCCTGACATTCAGGCATATTTACAAGACCCATGCTTCAGAAAGCCCTTCTGTGCTTTGAGTGGGCTGAAAAGAATGTGAAATAATTTTATATGACAACTTTTTTAGAAGGCTGGATGAAGAACATGGCATCCTCCTTGAAAGAGAAAATCATCTTTGCTTATATAATAACCATTGTTTCTGTCCTTTGGGTTAGGCATATAATAACATTACAAGATTCACTTTGGTCCTTTTTAGACTGTTGTCAACACATGCTAGTTGGCAGGCGAGATGTGTCTCACTAATGTAGATTTGTAATGCCTGCAAGATGTATCATCCTGCCCTGGGAATGAGGCCAGCTCATGACCCCTTTAGATCCCCTTCCAAACCAGCACCTTTGCAAGAGCACCCCGATATTAGAAAAAATGATGAAGCTAATGGTGATTACATCACCCCTATTTAATGAGCAACTACCATGTCTGAAATGCCTTACATTCTTGATCAAGCTAATCTTGAAGGACATCCTTAAAGATAAGAATTATTTCCATTTTACAAATAAAGAAATGGGCTCAAAACAGCTAACCACCTGCGCTGTACTTTTCATCTCTGTGACTTATTCATTTTGTAAGTGGAACTTTATACTTCTTAATCCCCTTTATTTATTTCACCCCTCCCCTACCTATGTCCCCTCTGGCAATCCTCAGTTTGTTCTCTGTATTTAAGAGTCTATCTTTTGGTTGGCTGGTTGGTTGGTTTTGTTTGTTTTGTATTTTAGATTGCACATACAAGTGGAATTATATGGTATTTGTCTTTCTCTGTCTGACTTATTTCACTTAGCATAATATCCCATTGTCGCAGATGGCAAGATATCCCTCCTTTTTATGACTGAGTAATAGTCCATTGCAACTAGATCTCTCAGTTATGATGTATAACTCTGATGCTGTTTTGTTAAAGCAGTGCTTCTTTATATTTCTGCCCACAAGGCCGAGTAGTAGTAGTACCTGGCATATGACAGGTGCCTGGGAATCCTCACTGAATTAAAAAAAAAAAAAAGTGACTAAATGAGGTAATAGAAAAGTAACTGAACAGTATCTTACTGCTTTTAGTGGCCAGAATTAACTGGTTGAAGAGTTAGCACGGAAGTACCAATTAAGATTTCAAGAACAGTTTGCATTTATTTTTAACTACAGTTAGAGAGGGGAGGGGAAGGTAGGCTTACAAAGAATTAGTAACAATTTAAAAAAGGGTGCTAAGTCTTGACCTAATGAGTTATATATTTAAGCATTACTTTGATAAAGAAATAGACATATAAAAGTAGTGATCACCTTCTTTCTTTTTTATTCTTTTCAATTGATTATATTTTTTGCTTTCTCCTTAGTTGGAAATACCTAGTCCCCACAGATATTATGCCTACAGATGTTATATTACTCAAGTCTCACTTTTTTTCAATTGTCAAGCATTCTTATCTAATATCAATCATATACTGAAATAATTTTCATGTTCCTAAATTAGTTTATTAAAAAATGTTTTCCCTCAAGCCATCTTTACTAGTATAATTAACTCACATATATCCATCCTTTGAATTTCATTTTCTCCCACAGCCATTGGGTTTGGTCATCAAATTCTCCAGGGCACTTTTATCTTTCCATTCAAAAACACTTCCATTTACATTCTCCCTGTGTTATTAGGTAGCATGTACTCCAGATGAATTTGGAAATACCATTTTCTTTGACCCTCAGGTAATAAACAGGGGTTCTTTTCCATTCAGTTCCAATATTCATTTTCAACATAAACTATCAAGATTGTCATTATACTATTTGCTAATAGAAGGTGTGTCCTCCTAAATGTCCTTTAAAAACAAAACAAAACACGGAGGTTCCTTTTCTACAGGGCCCACATTAAAGCAGGCCATGAACACAGTCTAGGAGGTATGGTTTTCTATTTCTGCCAAGAGTTCAGCTTTCTAGTCTTCCCATTGAGAGTTGAGAGCCAAATGTGCACCAGTAATGATTGATGAAGCAATGGTGTCCCAAACTGTAGTCACTTTAATTTCTGGTTTTCACAAAACTTACAATACAGTAAGTCCCCAAATTATAACTTGCTACCAATATTTATGATGTATATAAGTGCTTTATTACCTAGCAAAGAAATACTGTAACATAAAAATAATCAGCACTTTCTCTAAACAGATTATATTTCTGAATTACTTTCTGAAAACATTCTTAGCAAGAAGGGTTGCAAAGAGTTGGGGGCTTTCTGTGTCCCTTGACCTTTGCTTTCTGTGTAGTGGAATGAACTGTCCTCCCCATCCCTCATTTATCTTCTAGAGTTCTGAGTCATTGTAGAACCTTTTCAAACATCTCCTGTTTCCATACCTTGCTTCATTTGCAAATTTAAGGACATAAGATATTTTCAAGTAATTTTTTTAAAGAAAAAGACTCCATATCTGTGACACAGTTAAGTCTAAACACTATATATTTTACATCTCTACCATTTGACTTTTGAGTATTTTTAATATTTTGATCCCTGAAATTTGATGAGATATCCTGGATACTAATTACTAGAGTGTTGTGTGGATGGCAGAGGGAGAAAATGTTTTCTTAGCGGGCCCTTTAAAAATTGTGGCTGTGGAGGGAGGATTGCTGTTATTCCGTCCTGACAGGGATGGTGGATTTAATCGGTTCCCTGGAGCTTTTCATCACATTATAACTCTTTCTGTGATGGTCAGTTTGGGTCCACATTATGTGACCTGACTTTCAACTCATCTGAACTGCTGTCAGGCTGCTCGGGAATGGAGGGCTACTGGATAGTTCCATTGTTTTCCCAACTGGAAAACAACAGTCCTGTGTGAAGACTCCTGACATCGTCCAGAATTGTGCTTTTTAGAGCCAAACTGAGTCAGACGGATACCTGGAAGCGTCTTTACCCGCTTAAAGTAATGTGGCTGGAATGCCTTATCATAATGTAAATCTGTGCTGCTTTGCTCTACAATAACAGCGTGTCTATCTCTCACCATCTCCCATTCCCAGAGGTTGAAACTGTTATCACATCAACAGTGCTCCTTTCTCAGTTCGCTTGTATTGCTCGTCAGCATTCCTGCAGAAAGGACAATGTCTCCTAAATGTTCTCCCCAGACCCAGTGCGTGGTATTTGAATTAAGAAAGCTCAGACATGTCTGAAAGGAGCTGAGGTATTGCATCCAGCCTTGCCAATCCGCTGATTAAAATTCTTGCCAAGTGTTACATTATGCACAGCTTCCTTATTTTGGCTGTAAATTTCATTGCATATTTTTCCAGGATGAGAAAGTTTGTACTTTTTATTTCATAAGCCCACATAATAAACACAGCTTTCTTCAAAACCGTTTGAGGTGTTGGATGCATGTGCTATGTTAAAATATAGGGCTTCTTTGTGGAGGAGAGCACATGTGGCCTGTTTTAACTTCTCCCACAAGCATTTTAGATGGGCAAAATGGTTCCAGTGGGGAAAAGGAAAGAGACATTTCGATGAGCTGCAGGATTACCCAAGCCGTGGCTTTCTCGTCCCTGACATCTCTTTTCTATGAATTTGAAGAGTGAACAAACTTTCTTTATTGGCCCAGAGAAACCCACTTACCCCCTCCCACAGCCACCACCCCTTGTCCAGCCAGGTGTTTTTTATTTCTAATGGGTGAACATGCAAATCAAAAGTTCTCATCTCAAATAGAACTTTCTCTCACAGAAAACCTTGTAAAGTCTTCTTCACATTCACTTGCCGTTCTGCTGAGAAACCTTCAGTGATTTGGAGACGGAACGCATAGGTTTAGAAAGAGTTTGTCTAGAAGAGGCCATAAAACAAGCACTTTGGACCCAGCGGCTAGGCCTGCATTGGAAAGGAGGTGGGGGGGGGGGATGGAAAGTTTTGCTCCATTTGCTTCCAAAAATGTATTTTCCTTTGGCAGCAGCCTTGTAGGAGGAGGGCACCTTTGATGATCTGGAGGTGGGGAGCTTAACTGACATTATAAGTAAGATAGACTTGGGATTTGGGGATTGAATGCCCACCTGTGGATCAGATTAGCACTAGGACCCTCCTTTAGGCTCCACTTGGCAAATTGCTACTTTAATTCCCCAAAGAAATAATGCTGAATATCTTTCTTTCTTTCTTTTTTCCTTTCTTTTTTTAAAGTGGAAACGTATTCTGGGGAAAAAAAATAATCTCAACCTATTTATTTAGAAATATTTTAAATGTGTACATGGGAATGAAACATGAAATATTTAGGCTAAATATTAAAAATAAACATTGTATTGTAATGCTAAACTTTAATTTGATATGTGGTACTTTCTTCTTTTTTTTTTCCTCCTTGAGAATTTTTACAAGAATATTCCCATTTGAATTTAGAATTGTTAAGGCAAAAATCTTCATCCATGCAGGCACATATATTGAATTTTTACTAGAAAGGAATAAGGGGATTTCATCCAAATTGTAATCTATTGTAAACCTCATCAATTGGATTTTTCCTATTCAAGAAAAAAAAAAAAAGCCTTTTCTCAAAATTAGTCTTTAATGTGTTCAACTTTTTCTTTAATCAAAAAAAAGTCAAAAAGAAAGAATAATTTTATTGCTTGACAGAATGATCACAATTTGCCCTTAAATTTTTTCTTCACATAAGATTATCCTTCAGAGCCCCTGTTGAAAATAAATAATGGGAGAAGAGAAAGTTGATATTTGGATTGGGGCAATAAATGCCATGTCACGTGTGGACTTTGAGGAAAAGGATTGCTTGTTATTTATCTCTTCTCCAGACCTACCAGTATACTGAGGCATTAGTCCTTATAATACTCATGCAGAGTGAGTGGCAGTTAGTTTAATTTGCCAAAACAAAGATTCTCTTTTGTATATGTCAAGATTTTGCATTTTTGCAAAAACACGTATATGGATAGGCTTTTATCATTTTCCTTCAGACAACCAATCGAAAGTTCAGAGAGATTTTTTTTTTTCTGAAAGATTTTTAATCCTTTATCCTCTCACCTGAAACCACGAGTATTTCCTGAAGCAGATGGGAGTATGAACCACAAAAGGACATATTTACTTCTTTGTAGGAAGAAAATGAGGAGAGATGATTCTGTAACACGATTGAAGTTTAAAAGCTGAATTCCTTGAGGAAAGATTACCTTTCTCCACAGGTCTCATTTTTTGATAAAACAAATGAGATTGTCTTAGAAGCATCTGTTAACATTGACCTACATCATCCCTAGTGTTGAACTTGTGTCCCCAGCCATTGGGAAGTTTCTGATAGAAGAGGAAGTATGTAAGTTGACTTATTTTTTATTTCTTAGAAAGAGAGAAGCCTCTCTGACATTGCATTTCTGTTTGACCTACTCTCTATTAAGAAGACCTACCCAGAAACAAGGGCATAGTCTGTGCCTTTAACCCAGGCAAAACCACACTCTAGAAGCAGATCTATTAGGTTGCCCCAAAACACAGTTTTTATTTCTTCTTTACTTAAGGCCAAAATTTCCATTAATGCTTAGACTCTATTATAAACATCAGATTTGAAGATTATTTTGAGGAGTTATTCTTTCAAGGGATATAGTGCTAAGACCTGCCTTTTCATATTTCCTTGAGAAGGATCTCTGCTTGGGTTGGAGGAATGTGGTTGCCCTTGAATAAGAACTGAGTTGGATATTTTTTCTTCCCAAGTATACTTTCCAAATTAAAAAAGAAGTGGGGTTTATTACTAAGCATTTGAGGCATCAGCTAATATATCCTGTACCTGAAAATCCATGTCATCTCTGATGGCAAATTTTCCACTCATCAGACTGTCTCTGTGGACTTCCAGAGAAATGTGATCCTCATTCTCTTCTCTGGATTCTTTAGTAGCACCTACCTTGAGTAAATCCAGCCTTCTCGCTGGTGGAAATATACCGCCCTGCTGAGAGCTGATGAAATAGAAACCATCATAGGGTCACATGGCTGTTGACTGCCACATTCTAGGTTCTTCCAGCTGCCATTCCTTCCTTAGTGTTACGGTCAGCACTGCTCTGGTGCCCTCCATTAATCTGTTGGGAATTTTGCCTCCTTTCCCTTTACAGTGTTTCGTCAGCTCAGAATTTCTTAGTAATTAATACTTTTGTAACAATCAAAGAAACATTGCTCCTCTAGAATATCAAGGAACTTGTCTCAGATAAATTAAAATCCATGTCTATAACATTTAAAGATGGCATTGTCTTCCAAGTTACAGAAGTCCCAGTGCCCCCCAGATAGTGGCTTACACAACACATATGCTCATTAACAAAAAAAAAGTTTTATCTCACTGAATGAAAAGTGGGCCTAATATGACATCTCCACAGATGCCATCAGACATTCAGGCACCTACCAGGTCTTCTTTCTACCATACCAAAGTGCAGTCTTCATGTTCATTCATATTAGATGGTTACTGAAGTCAGGCCACCAAGTTTAAGTCTCAAAGGTGGAACACTATAAAAGACTACTAGTAGGAAAACAGAAAGAAACCCTAATAGTAGTAGTAATAGATAATAAGATAGATAGATAGATAGATAGATAGATAGATAGATAGATAGATAGATGATAGATTTGCTATATGAGTAAACCCTCTGCACTTAATGGCATCTCTTTTTCCATCTAAATTGGTCACTCGTATCTTTTTCATTTTTGAAAGAGCTGGTGGTAAATACAGGTTTTTAGTTGGGCGTATAGCCAACCCCAATCAATAAAGGGATTTTGTTAGTAGGGAAAATGAGAATTGATAGTGGGTAGACAACCAGTAATTGATGTCATAATGACATTTTCTTTGGTCAAGGAATTTTTTTCTGTTTGTTAGAGAGCTTGGATATGTGGAAGGAAATGCATGGGGTTAGGTCTTGAATGATGTGTTTACCATGAAGTTAGTGTAGACTAAATATATCTTTATTATAACCTGAGTAGGATTTTAACCAACTTGACTTTCTCAGTCTCAAATCTAATAATGAGATAGAGCTCATCGATTCATATTTTTCCCAAGAAAAATTTGGAAGGTCTCTAAATGTTTCTGAGGATAAATATTCTTTTATCCTCCCTTGAGAGTTCAAATTTAACAAGAGAGACCAAAAAATATATTATTGTTTCTTGGGTATCTGCACAATTAGATAGGTCTTATTGATTCCAGGAGATAGAAGTGTCTCCTAATTTTTAAAGATCAGTCCCTTAGCTTTTAGATTAGAGATGAAGAAAGCTAGATGTGTGATTCTTAGCTGAAAATTACCCCAGATTCCTGAGGTAAGAGATGTGTCAATGTTTATTCTCATAGGTTTGTCATCTTCTACTGGGATCACAGTTCACGTCTCATAGTCAAACTGACCAGCAAGATCAGGAGGCTCATGACAGAAGTTAATTTTTAAGTCAGCCCAAGGCTGTTTCACATAGCTTAATTCCTTACATCTGTGAAGCTTCAAGATGTGGATCTCCTTGTCACTGTATTGCTGTTTCTAACAGATATTTCTTCTTCTCCCCAAAGGGAACACTGATGCTATTTAGTACCTGACACATAAATCTTCCGTGTAGGCTACAGGTGACCTCTAATGGAATCAACTTTTCACCTGATTACTTCAGCTATATTGTTTTTCTTTCCTAAGAGTTTAGGACAGCTATTTAACTTTTTTCCTTTATATCATCACTTGAGAATGGATTATTGTTTTATATTTTTTCTGATGATGGTGGCCTTTTTGTGTAACAGATCACCCCCTAAGTTTGGTGGCTTAAAACATCTATTTATATAACTCATAATTCTATAGGTTCACCAACGAGCTGCACAGTTCTTCTCATGGACAGGTCTCACATATGTATTTGTGGACAGTTGCTAGGAAAGTTGAGTACCGACTAGTCTAGATTGGCCTCAGCTGGGATAGCTTGTCTCTGTTCAACAGGCTGTCCTGAGCTCATTTACATGGTTTCTGAGCCAAGTGTGAAAGGCCTCTTGAGGCTCAGGCCTAGAACTGGCACAGGCTTACTTCTGTCTCATTCTATTGGCCAAAGCAAGTTATAAGATCAACCTAGATTCAGGATGTGGGGAAACAGATTCCATTTCTTGATGGAAAGATCTGTAGAGTCAGGTTTCCAAGAGCATGAATGCAAAGATGGGAATAACTGTTGCAATTTTCTGTGCAGTAGTTGCACAGGTAGAAGTATCTACCACAGTTTGAGCACTGATACAGACACTTTCCAAGCTAAGCACTGTACAAATGTTGTTTAGTTAGAATGAGAGCCTCAGATGGTAGATACTAATATTATACTCATTACGTAGATGCAGAAAAACTAAGTGATAGAGTCTGGCAGTTTGATTCTAAAGCCCTGTTAATCACTTTGTCTGTTGACTTTAATTTTTTTTTAATTGTGTACCTTTCTCTGCAAAAAATTTTTGAGCATACACTTAAAATTGTGTGTGTTTACTTGTAAATTATATACAAGTGTTTATTGTCATATGTAGGTTAAATATTAGTAAACCTGAACTTCATTGTTATCTTTTTAGATAAAAATTATAACTATCCTGAAAAGTTTAAATACATTCTTCTATCCCCTGTATGAATGTCTTGTGGCCTTACTCTGGAGACCATATACCAAAGACCTCTTTATGCCCAAGGTATTTCACAACTACTGTATCTGCCCTTGAATGAAACAGCATTTAATTAAAATCCTACTTGCTGCTGTAGTTTAGTTCTAGTTCCAGTTAATATTGCTTTCTCTAATGGCCAACTGTTAAGGGCAGGAATTCTTTCAATATTTGATTAGGACTCATGGGGAAATATAGCTTTAATTAAATTTAAAGGGGATCTCTTGATTTGGTAGAGCCATGACTTGTGTCGTGGGGCATCCAGTGAATTCTCAGATCACTTGCCACAGGCCCAACTACTCACCTCTCTTTGGAGGTTTGTCAAGAAAACAAGGTAGTATAGAGGAGTGATTCTCAGAGTTCTCTGTTGGTAGTATGCATCCATGTTATCTGTTGAGATTATTAAATGCAGATTCTGGGGTCCCACTGCTAGGGAGACTAATCCTCTAGATTTGAGATTGGGCCTAGGAATCTGCTTTTTTTTTTTTCAGGCTTCCCAGGTGATATTGACCACACTTCAAGAGCAATGAAACTCGAATTCATATCTGCCACTTAATGGGTGGATGACATTAGACCTTTACTCTTGCAGTGGTTCAGTTTCTTCAGCTATATAAAATGGGAAAAGTAATAAAGTCCAGGACCACTTTGAAAGATTGTTTTGAGAATGAAATATGTGGTCATTTTGTTAAAGGCCTTTATAAAAAGTAATACGTTAACATGTGACCTAGTGCTCTAATTTTTTGATCTATTAAAAGACATACTCTCCATACCTAAGATATTCTCTGTATTGCCGATTACTTTTTGTTTCATTGAAAACATGATTCTGAGCCTGTCTGTCCTATTCACTTACCTCCCAAGTAAAGAGACCAAGGTTATACTTTTTTGTGTAAATGATGGTAAAAGAGAGTAAGGATTAAGAATATAGATTAAGTTCCAGCAAACCAGGATTCTGACCCCAGCTTCTGTGTGATCTCGCACTAACTCCTTAACATCCTCTTCTTTGTTAAGTAGCCATCCTAATAGATTGTACCTGTCAAGAAGTCTATGATGATTAAATGTAATAACATAACAAACATTTACTACGTGATTGCTACATGCCAAGCATTATTCAAGGTGGTTGCCATGTAATAACTCATTTGCTCACAAAAACCCTATGATTTTGAAGAGAAGTCCTCTAAGGGCCCCTATTTTGCAGATGAAAAAAAATCAAAGTTTGGATTTATATAACTCATAATTCTATAGGTTCATTTTGATTCAAAATCAAAATGGTGGCACTGGGACACAAACCTCTGTCTTTGGACTCCAGAACCATCCTCCTCCCCCTTCCCAGCACTGCCTCTCACACAGGGAAAGCTTGCAAGTCACTTAGCTACCAGAAGGTACATGGCAAATCCTCAAAAGATGTAACATACTATTACCATCATTTGATTTCTTTATAGCTTCTTACAGAATGGTCTGTGTGAGGTATTTGTTTAATAAATTTATGTTGATTTGATTTGGAAAGAACTCTGTTGTATTCTCTTGGGCTTCTTCTAAAAGATATATTCAATGAGAGAGTCTCTTATTTTTCAGGCTAATGTGATTCATGCGGCTGTTTTTAGATTAAGTTACTGTCTTTTATTTACAAAAGAAGATTAAATGAATACGTACAGATCTAAGAACTTCAAAATCCTCCTTGTTAAAAACTGTTTAAAATTTTGTCTTTTGTGAGACAAAGAAGAGAGCTCATAGGGCCAATTTATAAAATAACTGGATTTTGCTTATTTAGTATTATGTTTAGTATTTTTCAAAACACATATTTAGAAATCATTCCTGGTTCTTTTTTTTTTTTTTTTTTTTTTTTTTTTTTTTTTTTTTTTTTTTTTTTTTTTTTTTTTTTTTTTTTTTTTAGCTAGCTCTTACACTTACTGGTCCATTGATCCACTGTATCTGAAGGATTCCTGTTTAGTGCTTTGTGGCTTGTTTTTTTCTTTCCTATTTTCAGGATCAGTTTGTTCATCTGTATATAAAATGGGAAGCTTTACGTGAGGAAGACCAGAAAGGCAGATTAGAATGCATGGGGTAAAATAAATCTTAGTCAGAAAAATTGATGTGGTATCATGTCCCAACTCTTTTTCTTTATTTTCGTATTTAAATAGTGGGTTAAGACAATCCTGTAAAAATATACTCGAAGTCTACATTCCAACGTAGTACTGACAAAAGTAAAAAAAAAGCAATCCCCCCTCAAGTACAACTGAAACCCATCTTTCTACCCCATCTGGAGACAGTCTAATTCTCTAGGCTATGGTGTAAGGAAGCCTACCCAAGATGGTATAATTAATAGGCTGAAGTCTTCTGGATTTAGATGTTGTTAGATAACTGGAGGTAATATACCAGGAGTCAAAGACCCCTGCCTTAGTTAACCATCTGCCTGCAAGCATTTTGGCCTTGTTGTCAGGATAGTAAAGGCAGGTTTGTCAGTACAGCAGAAAACCTGGTTTTTGGAAGAAGATGCTGCCAGACTCCTCTTTACCATGATGAAGAGTAGCTCTATGAGTGACCTCAGTGTTCACTCTATTCCTCGCTGATCGTACCACAGACAGTTTTTTAGTCAGTCCTCAGCCTTTGTCTTCTATTAGTCTAGTTGCAGTCAGAGGAACAACTGTTTGAATGAATAGTACAGGCTGGCTTCTGTACTCACGGAGTCCTCGGTGTCTAGCATGATTAAGAACTCTGAGGCATACGTAAGGAAATGAACTTGGCTAAGATAATATATTCATTCTACTACTAAAATCTAAAAAAAATTGTATATAAGTTTTAAGAATAGCAGTAATCAAGTTGAATGAAAATTATCATTGGAGTATTTACAGTAGAAGTAAAAGTATCAGTCAAGGCAAACTATAACAAACATCCCCAAATCTCAGTGGCTTTACATAATAAAATGTTGCCTATCCCTGGATTGACAATCCAATATGGGAAGTGGGGGTGAGATGGAGCTCTGCTCCACAAGGTCATTTAGGGATTCGGGCACTTTCTGTTTAGTTGGTGTACCATCTCCTAGGGAATGAGAGTCTTCCAGTGGGTTCTTTACAGGCAGCCGGCAGACTACAGAAGACGATGTTGAAGGCTGGGTGCAGGAGTTGTAGGGCTTGGGCATAGAAGTAGATTCATCATTTTTACTGATAATTCTTTGAACAAAACTCAAACTCACAATCTCACATAACCTCACTACGGAGGCTGGGAGTTGCTTTCTAGCTATACAACGAGAAAGAAAAATAAGTGGACTTCAGTGAACATATGTATTTATGGAGCTGTCATTTTTTTCTTTCTTTTTCTTTTTTCCTGTGTGAATATTTCTTTTATAGGATAAGAGGCATCTGTAGTCCTATTGCTCTTTGGAAACTTGTGGCTCAACTTTCATTTCTTATTTAGACTTTTGGTCTTGGGTTTTTGTTTGTTTGGTTTTGGGTTTTGGTTTTTGGTTGTAATTGGATTTAGACATTTTGAGTCAGACTGAATACCTTCTAGGGCAGTGCAAATGCTAACTATTGATCTGCTATCCCCTCCCATCTGGAGACGGAGGGAGGGGCACGTGGAAGAAATAGAAAAAGTGCTACTGTGTTACATCGCACATCTTGCCACTACCCAGCCTGATGCCTTTTTTGTAGGCTGACCCTGAGGGAAGGCAAAGGAGCGGATTTTCTAGTGGGCTGCATCAGAGCTGAGGGAAATGGGTGAATTTTCAGATTCAGTGAATCGTCAACACTTTTAATGTGGAAGCTCATCACTAGATTTGTGACCACAGCATTGTGGCTCTGTGTTTCACTTTGCTTTTGCACTTCTGGTTCTTTGGATTCAACTAGCCTGATTACTTCTTCAGTATTAATTAAAAAAAAAATGCTACAATACTTTTCCTCCCAAATTTACTTTCATTTAATTCAACTTACAAAAGTCAGTTCTTACAAAAAAAGTCAGCTCTTCAGATAACTAGGGATATAGGGGCTCCTGGGTGTCTCTGTCAGTTAAGTGTCTGCCTTCATTCAGCTCAGGTCATAATCCCAGGGGCCTGGGATGGAGCCCCATGTTGGGCAGGAGGCCTGCTTCTCCCTCTCTGCTGCTCCCCCTGATTGTGTTCCCTCCTTCTCTCTCTCTCTCTTTCTCCTTTCTCTCTCTCTCTCTCAAATAAGTAAATGAAGTCTTAAAAAAAAAAAAAAAAGAAACTAGGGATATAAAAAGAGTGAGCCACCTCCTGTATCCTCAAGGAGCTGAATGACTAAAGCAGGAAAGACTCTTTAGCATATAACCAGTTTGCTGTGTTTATATAATAGCCATAAAACAATTTATAAGTATGAAAATAAGGGTACACGCCAGAATATGGGAACATAAAAAGACATTATTATGTCCTGTAAATGTTATGAATGGCTTTTTAGAGTAGGAAACTTTGGAACTAGACGTTGAAAAATGAGAAAGGCCTTGCTAGGCAGGAAACAGGGGAAGAGTAGCTGGATATTCTGGGTGGAGAATGCTTTGCAAAGGAAGTTGTGTAGTGTTTAGGGAATGGTAAGGATTTAGATGTGTCAGATTACGTGATGCCAAGGGAGAGAGAGTGGGATGATGTGAGGTTGAGAGGTTAATTTGAAACCACACTTGTGAAGGGTCTAAACTAAAAGACCATACTTTGCAATTAAGGGTTTTATGTAATGTAAGATATGGGAAATAGCAAACCTTACTTCAGTATGGAAGTGACGAAATCAGATTTGCATTTTAGGAAAAATAAATTGAACAAAATAATTGACAAAAAGTTAGAGAATTTTAAGATCTCATACTGAGTTTATACATATAGAGGCATTATTTATTTTTTGTCTTTCAAAGACACAACAACTCACTCTCAAGTATAGAATTGATACAATAGATAATACCATTTCCTTTTTTCTCCCATGCACTTTTACCAAAGGCCACATAGAGCTCTAAAATTATATGATATCAATTTTTAGCAAATAAAAAAATGCAATGTATACTTCCAGCTTCTGATAATGACAGACTAGCTTGCATCAGAGTAGACTTCCTACCAATAGTAATTTAAAATTCTTGATAAAAATATAAAAGCAATGACAGAAACTCTTTATTGGCACTAGAGAGCAACTAAAAACAAGCTGAAGCTAAAAAGGATTCTATCTTGGAAAGAAGAAAACCACACTAGAGAGAGCACATTTAAATGGCTTTGACCCCATGGGCCCTCATGGGAAGTGACTGATAAGGCTCAAAGGAATAAACAATAGTTTGTTTGTTTTTTAAACTATTTATTTATTTATTTATTTATTTATTTATTTATTTATTTATTTATTTGAGTGAGAGAGATCATGAGAGGAAAGAAGGTCAAGGGGAGAAGCAGACTCCCCACAGAGCTGGGAGCCTGATGCAGGACTCGACCCTGGTACTCCAGGATCATGACCTGAGCTGAAGGCAGTGGCTTAACCAACTGAGCTACCCAGGCACCCCAGAAAAACAATAGTTTTATTGGCTTAATGAATCATAGGACTGAATTCAGGGCTGTCAGAAGGACTAGGAATTGAGATTAGGATTCCTGAAGGGAGAGAGTCACAGAGAAGGGAGCCCCCAAATCTGTAAATGAATACCTGTGGTCTTTGATAGAGCCTTAAACTATACATGTAAGGTGAAGAGTCCAAGGAGCCCAGGAAGAAAATGAGAGCTAGAAGGCTGAAAGAACTGAGCAGAACATTCAGTTTCTCACTTCAGGCATATAGAGTTCAGAATTTTAGTTCCCCCAAGTTAGAGGGAATTGACAAACACTTGGGTTTTCCACTGAAACTCTGGAAGGTTCATACTTTAGGAAGGAAGACCACATCCTAGAAGTAAGGGGAAAACTGGAATAAACCTGCCTTAACAAACCCTAATCTTACACCTCTGTGTTACCTGGCAATAATCTAACTGCTTGCCAGAGCCAACTGCAGTGCTCTTTGGAGAAAGATAATTTAATTTAAAGCCTTTACAACATATTCACAGTGTTTATATGTTATCAGTAATTATTGGACCTGCAAAGGAACAGGAAAATGTGACCCAGATTCATAGGAAAAATCAGTCAATATAAACAAAGCTGACCTAGACACTGGAATGGTCTGACAGGGTATATTAAAATCTCCACATGGAATCTGTGAAGCCATTTACATGTAAAGAGGGGTGAGGAGATGGGAAAAATCAGGAATGGAAAGTAAGAAAAACAACCAACGGAAAATATCAAGATCTAAAAAATAAATCTCTGAAATTAAAAAGAAAAATTGGATGAAACTAATAGATTTAACACAACTCAGTAATTAAAAAGACAATAAAAATTAACAAAAGACATGAGCAGACACTTCCAAAAAGAATATATATGAATGACCAAGAAGCACTTGGCAAGATACTTAGCATCATTAATCATCAGGGAAATGCAAACTGAAATCACAGTGAGATACCCCTTTATATCCATTAGAATTGCTAAAATTAAAAAGGCTGACAACACCAAAGTATTGTCAAAATTTGAACTCTCAGATTTTGCTGGGGGTACGTGTATATTGGTATAATCATTAAGGAAAACTGCATATTAGTTCTTTATAAAGTAGAATATACACTGACCCAGCAATTTCATTAATAGCTATTTGTCCAATGGGAATAAAAACAGATAGCCACAAAAGGACTTGTAAAGTATGCAGACTTATTCACAATAGCTAAAAACTCTAAATACGCTACTGCCTATTTATAGATGAATGGATAAAGAAATTATGGTATTTTCCACTGTAGAACATTACTTGTGAATAAAGAGGAATGAAATACTACGATTGCATGCAACAACACAGATGCATCTCAAAAATAAGCTGAGTAAAAGAAGCAAACCACCTTCCATCTCTTATGAGAGGTTTGGCATTATATAACAGGAAGAACTTAGTGAAGGTGATTGAAATCAGCAAAGGGGCTCTCTCTGTGTGGTGAGAAGGGAAATCAGATGGAAAGGGTACAAGCGAACTTTCTGGGTTGTTGGAAACATTTTGCATATTTATTGGTATCGTGTTTACATGAGTATACATGAATATATACCTCTGTTATGTATATACTCATCAAAACCGCATGTTTGAAACCTGTGTCTGATTGTATGACCATCACAACTCATAAATAGAATTGATGGGAACTGGAAGGCAACGTAATATGGTGGTTCAACATGCCACATGCAGGGATTGAGGTACGACTACCTGGATTCAGGTCCTGAAGGCAGTGGATTAGAGTGGGTCAGGGTATGGTTGCCCTATCAGACAAATCTAAGGTTTTGAATCGCATTGCCAATATTTTGCGAACATTGGAAGATTACTAACATCTTCTGAGTTTCTATGAAATGGAAATAATAAAATTAGAGTCTGCTGGTAGAGCTGTCCTAAGTATAATGGCTGGCATATAGATGCATTCAAGAAATTTAAGACGAAGTCATTATTATTAAATAGCTCTTCAGCCATTCTTTCATTACTCTAATGCAGTCATGAATGCTGGTATAACATGAAGATTTTGAGCATTAGATATCTACAAGCTGCATTATACGGCAGTCTAAACAGTGCAGACAATATTTGGCAGCATGTGATTAAATACACTAGCAAATCCTGTTTTAATTATCCATGTCAAACTAAGTGACTATCTCTTTGCCAAGAAAAAAAAATGTTCATTTTAAAATACTTCTCTCCTAAAAAAAGATAAATAAAATAAAATAGAATAAAATACTTCTCTTGAAGCGCTTGTAAAAAAATTCAAACACGGGGGCGCCTGGGTGGCTCAGTTGGTTAAGTGACTGCCTTCGGCTTGGGCCATGGTCCTGGAGACCCGGGATCGGGTCCCACATTGGGCTCCCTGCTCGGCGGGGGGCCTGCTTCTCCCTCTCTCACTCCCCCTGCTTGTGTTCCCTCTCTGGCTGTGTTTCTCTCTGTCAAATAAATAAAATCTTTAAAAAAAAAAAAAATTCAAACACAAATCAGGACCTAATTTTTTTTCCTAATAGTCTCATCCCTTGTTTCCCATCTCATGGTCACTTTTTATATTTTGGTATATCTTTGGGTTGCATGTGTGTGTGTGTGTATGTGTGTGTGTGTGTGTGTGTGTGTGTGTGTGTGTGTGTAACTCTGTGTGTGTATAACTTTGTAAGCAAAATTGTGACTATATGATTTATATACTCTTCTAAACCTGAAGTTTCACTTCGAAATCTTTCCATGTTTAGGACTTTGCATATAGAATTGGTCCATTCTTTTCAGCAGCTGCATAATAGCATTGCACTGATGGATTTTGATTTATCTAACTAGCTCTCTGAGAAGTTCCAAGTTTCCACTATTATAAACAACTCTGACATTCTTAGAGTTATAGCTTTTGCACTTGTGTTAATTATTCCATAGAATATTTTTTTTAAAGTAGAATTGCTATGTGAAAGGGTTTGAACAAAATTTATTAAGCTTTCTTTGGAAGAGAAAAATTGTACGTGTGAGTATGTGCGTGACTGGACAGTGAAAGAACAAGCCTTGGAATGTTGAAGATTCTCTGGGTCAATTACATGGTGGTGTGGACTGTGGAGAGAGGGGGGCATCTTCTGACCTCTAATATCCTGGTTTATTTTTTTAGATCCCAGATTACTCCTACTCTCTCCTTCTTTGTCTCTTTACCCGTCATTTAGCAATCTTGCGTTTCCTTTCAGGCCAGGGGGCCCATGCAGCAACAACTAAGAACCCAAGTTTTCAATTTCCTAATATATGTGCGTATATGATTTTGAGCCTTCTACCTGTGCACTCACACCCGACCCGTCCAATCATACAAAGTTTTAATTTCCAGCAGCATCAGATTTGTGTTTTTAAAAGGCGAGTCTCACTGTGTAGGCCAGATGTGAAGGGGAAGAATGAGAGACAAGAGGGCTGATGAGACTTCAGGCTGGTAAAAGGCAGCAAGCTGTTCATTTAGGGGAGTGAGGGCATGAACAGCTGAAGTTCTTGGCGTAGTCCCTGTCAGGTGAGTGAGGGTGATTTTATGGGCCTTTACTAAGATCCAAGCTGTGTTTGTGTCCTGCTGTTGGGGTAGGGGGAGCTCTGAGGTCTGGTCCTTTTTTTAATGATTTTAATTCTACTCTCAGTTTTGAGGTGAGTACAGATGTTTTAGAGTGCTGTTCTCACTTTCTTGACCTTTTTCTTCTATAACCTGTGGTATGTTAGAAGCAATACTTACCATCTTGGGAGACAGCATTATTAAACATTTCTTCCACATTCTGTGTTCAGTGATCTCAAGCTGATAGTTTGAAATTGGATATAGTGGGGATATTTACACAATTGAGAGTGGAAAAGGCTACAGATCAGGGATTCCCCATCCCAAGAGATACTGTTGTTTAATGTTTACCAGCACACTACATGACTTCTGTAACCCTTCTACCTCTGCTCACTACACACACACACACACACACACACACACGCACGCACACACATACACGCACACACACACACACATGCACAAAAACATTGTGTTTGAAAGATTGGATATCATGGGTTTTCTTCCTTGAGACTACGGTGATTTTCAAGAGGAGCAAATTGAGTTCCTTTTCTCGTCCTGTCTCCAGTTTTGCATTTACTTCCAAAAGGACAAAAATAAGCTAACTTTTTTTCTCTCTTTCCTAGTGGATGGCTGCATTCACAGAGCAGCTGGCCCCTGTTTACTGGCTGAATGTCGTAACCTGAACGGCTGTGAAACTGGACATGCGAAAATCACATGTGGCTATGACCTGCCTGCAAAATGTGAGTGCAGCTCTTGTGAATACTCTTTCCACATCAGCTGAGCATGCTTATACGGTTTTATCCCTCAAGTGTGGAACTGGAAAAGGAAATGGTAGTGGTGATGTTTAATTAAATGTGCTTATATTCGGATTTTGTACTTGGTAGTAAAATGTGTGTTCCAAAGAATTCTTCAAATATATATGTGAGTGTAGGTGATCTTTGTTCAGGTCTTTGAGTGTTTCTGAAACAGAGAAATAAAAATATGAACAAAATATACATTATTGTATTTAAGTGCCGTGGAGTGACAGCTTCTGGAAATGATGCCAATTTCTTATTCCTTGTTCAGGTTTCTTGATTGTGGATGTGTTTAGAGCAAAGGAGATCAAAGTGATGTATTGTGTTTTCAGCTGCCATGTAAAGGCTGATTGGCAATTACAGCCAAGGCGTCTGTCACACTTTGCTTTCAGGAAAAGCCAATGGAATGTGGTTGTCAGTGTGAGAATGTATTTGCTCTTTGAATGTGGAATGGTCAAAATTTCCATTATATTTGAATAGAGAGAAGTATTGCGTTTGATTGACCTTGTTGCCTAGTCGTTTAGCCAACTGAGTGGGGTGGTGTGGAATAAAAATGCCGCAAGAGAAGCTGGTTAAAGGCATGGATTTTTTAATCACATAATCTTCAGGGCTTGGAGGATGGAGGTAAAGGGTTTCATTGCATCACTAAGGTGTTCATTGATCTGGAAATTGGGACACCAATTAATTGCTTATTCTATTCTTCTGCTTCTTATGATACTGCCTGGGTCTGTGAATGCATTTTACGTAAAAGTGAAGTGCGTTTTTGTTTTTCGGTTTTGGGTTGGTTTTTTTTGTTTTTTTTTTTTTGCAGTGGAGAAAATGAGAGTAACACAGTCTGTAGGGTACTTGTTGGGCTCTGCATAGACAGGTTGTGGAAGAATGAATTTCCTATGCTATGTGTGAGTGCAGAGAGAGTGTGCTGTATTTTAAAGATTATTTTAAGGAATATTTAAATCTGAGATTTTGTAGTAAATGTCATATGTTAAAATGATTTTTTTCTTTATAAACATTATAATACTGCATTCTGTATTTCTCACAGTGGGTTCTAATGAATGTATATTAACTATATACTGTTTAGTTTTTCCTTCAGGGACTTCTCACTTTTCTTTCTTTGTGTTTTTAACCTTGTGTGAAAGAGGCTAATCATGTGCCAAATGGCCCCTCACTGCTGTTTGAAATGTATATTTATGTCAAATAAAGTCCTTTGTGGACAGTGGTGTTTCTAACCCTTTGAGTCAGAAATCCTAAATATTAAAGGTGATTTCCCTTTCTAGGATTATATGTCTCTATGTTTACAAATATTGGTCATTTTTTTAACACCATACTACCTTTGTGATATAGCTAACTGATGTCACCCTGAGAACAAACAGATTATTGATTACTTTCAGACTTGTGTCTGTCCTTAAACTAATAAGTCCTAGTTTCCTACTGCTTTACTACTTTCTTTCTTATGTATTAAAGCACAAATAAGAAATTCTTTAACTCTGAGGTTTTTAAAGACAGATAACTTCAGTATTAGTGAATGTGACCAAATAAAATGGTGTCTTTAGTGTAGGGATTGATGCCACAATGATTGTGTCTGATGTTCTTGCTCCCATCTGACACCCCTCCAAGTCATCCAGCTTAGTTCAGGATTATTGAGGGAGGTATGAAGATCAATGGCACCAAGACTGTGCTTGAGGAGTTCCATGATTGTGTCATATCTCCGAGCTAAGGTGTGGATTTTCTGGGTGCCCCTGGGGCCAAATGAGTCTTTGTGGCATAGGGATTCCAGTTAAGGAAATTCAGTCCATAGGACTTGGTACAGAATCTGTGTGAACTGAGGATCCTTATACACATTCAGGTCATTGTGCACAACCCACGGGGCACATCTAGTAGGAAAATCATCCAACACCATAGAAAGGGACCAGATGTGGGATGGCAGTGCCACCTCCTGAAAGTCACCCACATGGACTACTTATGACTAAGTCGAGGTATTTCTCTATATTTTGAAAGATTAGTGATCTATAATAGAAACAAAGAAAAACAAGGGAAACAATCAAGCAATTTGGAAATGGGTAGTAATAGCTTACATCTCTATGCCACTTTATAGTTTTCCACAGTACTTTCACAAGCCTTTATATTTTAAATTTTATTTTATAAACATTGTGTGTGTGTTCATTTTTCCCTTTTCCTATCCCTGAAAGATGTTTTTCTTTCTCATCAATTTGGTTCATCCATTTCAGAGTCATTAACAATCCACAGATGTGCTTTTGTAGAGAGAGAATGAAAGGGAGCTCATTACATACTGTTTGGGTCATTTTCCCCCCTCTATATTTAATAATTCCATGACAGTTTGACAGCAGAAACTAGTTCCTATCTGTCCTCTGTGACAGCGGGTTTATCATTATGGGGTACTAAAACCAGTCATCCAGCCACCAATGATAATATCTTCATACATCAGCAATTTGTTTGGAAATGCTATTGTCTAGGTTACAGACAAAGTTGGTAATTTTGGACTGGTTTTTGCTTCTTTTTTGCTGCTAAATTAATCTATTCATAAAGGCTTGTATTTGAATTAATCACATTTGTAGTCTATATTCTGGGACTCATCATAACTGGTGGAAAGATAAGGCTCAGAGATTTAGTTTATTCTTCATTGTTTGGATGTTTTGATTTCTTTTGATGTAGAATATCCAATCGTTCTTTTCTAAAGTAATTGTAAGAGTGGAAAGAATATTGGTGACTATTTCATTAAAGGAGATTGCTAAGGAAATGACTTAAGAAGTAGACTAAGGATTAATTATACAGTTGGACTTTCTGGGGCCATCTCTTTTATGATACTAGATTCATAATAAAATTTAGCTTTCTATAGAGTTTTAGAAGCTTACCAACATGTGGAACCTTTCTGTCCATGCTATCATCATTCTACCAGAGGGCCAGCTTCATGTAGGAGAAGTTTATTTATTAGAGTCACAGTTTTACTGTCTATATCTAGCATAGTGTTTATATATCATACATTACAACAAGATGTAAAAGACCATTAAAACTGGTCTAGCATAGTATTTCTTGGATATGTGTTGAATTAATGTGAATGAATGAGTGATCAAATGAATAGTTTCAGAACTTGTCACCTGGAAGACAACAACAAGCAAATGCTTCTCCTGCTAATTCTTTCCCTTCTGCAATGCATTCTTCCTGGTGCTGGTAGATTAATATTCCTAGTCCAGAGTCCTCATAATTTTCTATAAGATTCTAAGTGATGTGGCCCTCCTTTCATCTCGGATATCATCTCCCTCTGTCCTTGTCCTTGCTCACTCAGATTGCTTTGCTGCTCCGCAATGCATTTGCATTCGTGTTCCTTCTGCCTGGAATTCTGTTCTTCTGTGTATCCCCCTGGCTTGCTCACTCACCTACTTCAAAGCCTCTCTCAAATGTAAACTCCAGTATTGCTCTAACCAACCTGTTTATAATTATGTTCCTGCTTTATTTATAACTGCCTATCTGCAGTATTTAACCTTCAGATATGTGGTACCATTTACTTACTCATTTTGTTTTTTGTCTGTCTCCCTCTATGAAAATGAGGCAGAGATTATTTTCCTGTATCTTTTTCATTTATTGCTGTGTCCATACAGATTAGAAAAATGTTTGACACATAATTGGGGCTCAAAAATCTGTTTGTTGAATGAATGAGTAAAAACCCAACTCTACTTCTCTCAAAATCCTTTGATAGGTCTATCTTTAAACACAGACTTGTTAGCCTGCTTACCTTTGGCCGTCCATGATTTACTGCCATATCTGGAATCAACACGCTTTTACATGATCTGAATTGCTCACAGTGGTTTGCCTGTACACAGAGTCTTTATTTGGGGCCATCTAGAAAGTTCTTTGCCCCTTTCCTGTCTTTTGGACTCAACTCAAGTATCACTTCTGTCATGAAACAAGTCCTTATCAACTCAGCTAAAAGCATTTTCTTTTTCCTTCAAACTCCTGAGCACAGCTTGTTAACATGCTGAGGGCACTTTTCACTACTTTTTATTGCTATACATTCAAGCTTTCCACCTTTCTATCAGTTCCCTGTATATAATTGGTGTACAGAAACATCTACTAAATGAAATTACTTGTTAAAGGTTGAAGATTGGTTGGTAATTGGTGATGGGCAAGATGTAAAAGACCATTTATATTAATATCCCTGAGAAATGATGAAATTAGAGTTAATAATCCCTTGGGTCTTTTAAATCATATTTTAACATACATCTCATTTCAAAGTCTCTTGTTTAAGGAATTTACTTTTAATGGCACTTTTCCTAAGGATGGAGCAAATAAAAATAAAGAAACCATATCAAGATTTTTGGCACAGCTCAGATGTCTCTTCTATTTCTTGAGAATGCTCCATTTTTAGGCATTAAGGCTGAATAATCATGAGTGATAAGTGGAAAAATATTAAAATATGTATATAAAATGGTGGAATTTGTTTCTTTTATGCTTTCCATTTAATCTTTGGAAGATATCAAAGAGTAATATTAGCATCCAACTCACAGGTTTTATTAATTATTTGAAAGGTGACTGTAGGGCAAGAGACCATAGTATAGCATATTTGAACATCTTAGAATGATGTGGATCAGAATCCTCATTCTGTTCCCAGGTACAATAATAATCAGATTATAGTAGCTTAAAAGGTACAGTTGATAAAAATTAATACTTCTCCTGTGCCCTTCATCAAGAAATCACAGTACTTTAAAACATTAGCTCATCAGTCCTTTTGAAATTTCTATGACGAAGTGACATGACAAGTAATGGTATTTTCTTTCAACACAAAGGGAAATTCAGGTACAGAGTAGTTAAATTTGTTGCTCCCAGTAACAAACTATGTCCACGTTAGGGGCATGGTAGGTAACTCAAGTATCACCCGATTAGGGCGAGAGTCATGGCAGGTGTTGCCCAAGGTCTGCTGCCTGTTTTGTATAAGTAAAACTATATTAGAATACAGCATCTGTTTGCATATTGTCTATAGCTGTTCTCAATGGGACAGAGTCAAGTAGTTGCGACAGGAACTGTATGACTAAAAAGCCTGGAATACTTACTATCAAGTCCTTACAGAAAAATTTTGCCAATTTCTGTTCTTTGGCAATCCTTATTTTTTATAAAGGAAGAAGCTGAGGTTCAGAGAGGTTAAATATTTATTGAATTTTATTGAATGTATGTGATTTAGATCCCTATTGACAGAAGTGGGACTAAAATACCTGCTGTCTATTTCTTAGGACAGCTCTTGCTTCTGTTGCCTCGATAAAACGTCTTCTTGGGAGGATGATCTGAAACCTTTTGAATCTTTCAAATTATAAGGCCACCTTGAAAAAAAATACCTTGAAAAAGAAAATGGTCATTTTTCTCAGTAGGGCCAGAAATGGAAAGTGAATAAGTCAAGTCTCTGAAGGGAGAGTTAATTCAAGCCACCAAGTATTAGGCAATAAATCCTTATTCCTTACTTCCTCTCTCCAGTGGTGGTAGCTAATATGCTGAAAGGGAGCCTATAGTCCTGAGTAAATTCCGTTTTTAGATTAGGTAACTCCTACGATGGTTCTGAGTTAGTTCTCTACGATGTGTGACCTGATTTCAGCCATCATGGGCTCTACCAGCAGGTGTCTGATTGTGAAGGCAGTGGAGTGGGCATGCTGTCAAGAATATGACTCTGCCAGGCTTTGATGGAGATCTGAGGGCTCTCATAAGCCCCTTCCATAATTAAATGGCTTATATTACACAAAGAGAAAAATGGCTTTTGAAGAACATAAAACCATCTTCCTTCCTGAAGAGAGACATGAGGTTGTTCCTCCTAAAACCAACTGTGATTGGCTCATTTTCCTTAAATGCTTTAGGCCCTTTTGATTCCTATCTGAATCTATTTCTTCATAATTACCACCCCTTTCATTTATATTAAGCAGTTTTATACATTTTATCTCCTTAGTGATTCTTACGATGAATGTGAAAGTGAAAAGGGCAGGAAGACTGTAAAACCCAGAGTAGTGGTTCTCAAAATGCTCTCCCTGGAGCAACAGCAACACCTGGGGATTTGTTAGAGATTCAGATTCCTTTGCCTCGACCCAAATCTACTAAAACAAACTTTATGGTTTAACCAACTCTCCCAGTGACTTCAAAGCAAGCTCAAGCTTGAGCAATCATTGACCTAGACAGTGTTAGAACCCCGAGGAGAACCCTTGCCTTTTGATTCCTTACCCTAGTTCTGTTTTGCTACACAACATCGGCATTCTTTTGGGTTACAGATGAGGGCTTTCTTAGAAGAGAACTCAGGCATGCTCTTCTTTTCCTCTGTGGTATGTTCACAGTATTTGTTTCCTTGTTTATTGCCTTCTTCTCAAATAGAGTAACAGTTTAAGGAGAAAGAAGTCCTATCAGTCCTATCAATCTCATTCACCCCCGGTATCCTTAGTATCTGACACAGTATCCAGAACCAACCTCATGACTTTTGATTCAAAATTTACCGGAGGAATTAATGAAGGCATTGTGTTTATGATAGTCATAGCTGCTACTCCAGGAAACCAACCAAGAATTCCAGAAATCTGCAGAGCTATCACTGCTACCGTCCCAGCATCTCCTCTACCCTGTTACCAGTCATGTTGCTTGCAAGAAAGCACAGGGAGGCAAAGTCCGCTTAACTTGTCCATGTGGCACTCAGATAACCTACCTTAGATCACTTTCTTTCATTCTCTCTCTCTCTCTCTCTCTCTCTTTTGTAATAACATAGATTCCATCTCCAAGTGGCTTGTGATGAAGTAACTAAACGACTCTAATAGTAAATAATGTCTTCTGAACATAATGATATCTTGGAAGCAGCTAGTATTTACTTTGTTGTATTACTAGCTGAGCGTAGAATAAGCACTAGTACTTGGCTTGCATTATTTGCGATCTTAGCAGGCCTTCAGAGGACACCGTCTATACCTTCTTTTGCCTATGTGATCAATAGGAGATAACAGTGTAAATCAATTCTGGGTAATAATGTAAATGGGCTCTCGAAGGCAATTCCTGCTGTGAAATAAGTAGTTAGCTGTGACACCGGCATTAACCGCAGTGGGGGTAATCAGCCTGTGGATGTGTTTAATCAGAGTTATCAGCTAAGATTAAAAAGAGAGTCACTGTTGTGCAGGGATAATCATTTTCAGGATTTAAACAATGAATATTTGAAGGTGTTCTCATAAATTAAAGCCACCAGAATTGCTTTGAGTAATTTGGGATGCTTTGAGGTCAGGCACAAGCAAACAGGAAAGGTTAATCTCAGAGCCATGGTACTTAATGCACAGGAACTGCAGAATACATTTATTGAAATAAATAGTGGGTGCTGAGTTAAATGAAGATTTTTCCCCGTCGCTGAGATGTTCCTTAAGCTATTACTAACCTATATGGTTTGATTAAAAAGTGGGCAACACATAACACTTTGTAAATTTATTATCTTTGAAATTAAGTATCAAGCCCAAATACTAAAGATTAGACTACATTATGCCTTGATTAGAGATGTTTCCAATTGAAAATAGTGATGAAACCAAGTTCTTCCCCATAGAATTAAAGATTGATTTTGGGTCTGAAGGTAGAAAGTCTGAAGAGAGGTCTTGAATCTAGGATATTCTAATTGTTTGGTAAAGTCCCTCAACCTCTGAGCCTAAGTTTTTCCTCTATACTTATCTGGGGATAGTCATATCTACCTTGGGTGAATTTGTTAAGATGCAGAACCACTTTTTGTCAGGATAAGACATAATATAGGTATATGGTTCCATTATTACTTGTAAAATGCTTAGCCTACCTCACTTACTTATTCAATCAATGTTTACTGAGTACCCACTCTGAGTTAGAGTGCTCTTTGGGAATGTAGAAAACTATAGTGAAAAGGCTAAGGTTCGAGTACTCTTAGATCTTAGATTCTTAGCACAGAGAGGCAGATAATAAACACATTCACATAAGAGCAGAGCACCTCATCATGATAAGGGATATGAGGAAAATAAAGAGTGGCAACAGAGCAGAGAGTGGAGGGAAAGGGCTACTTTCCCATGGTGGTTGGGGAACCCCACCCCTCGGAAATGGTAATGGAGCTGAGAGCCATAAGCTATCTAGGAGAAATTTATTGCTGGCAAAGTGAAAGCACTTTACTGTAGGGTTAAAAAACTTCACCTTGCTTGATATCTAAAACAAACTAGTCCCTGACTTTCTCAATTGTTCTTCCTTCATATGGATATTTTATTTCAGTTCTGACATATGTATAATCTTAATTTTAGTCTAGTTTTTGGAGCTAATAGAGATAATGCTGCTGCTGTAGCTTCTGGAGTTGACAGGGATTTTAATGATTATCTTATCTGACCTCCTAATTTTACAGTTAAGGAAACTGAAGCCCAGAAAAATTATTTAATTTTTATTTTTTATTTACCATGTGATAAAGGACAGAACTAACTCTGAGTCTGGGTATCCTGACTCACAGCACAGTGCTCTCTCTGCTGAAACGCACTGCCTCTCCCAGTCTCTTAGATAATACTAAATCTCCGTATGAGTATTATAAGAATTTAATCAACTATTAAGCGACATTGTATACATGAACATGCTTTGAATTGCTGATTTCTTATTTTATATGGTACTTTATTAATAGTCACTTTAAATGAGCTATGTATACATGACATCATGAGGCCTACTAGTAATGGTTATGACAATAATCTATCCAAACATACGCAGCAGTGACTGCCGTTTGAGAAGATATGGAAGCCGCAGATAGGAATTAAGAAAAACTAATCCCATGTCATCCTCAAGACTCAGGCATTTGCTTCTGCTTCCTCTCAGTATCTTGTTCTCAAAGGAAAGGGAAGAACTTCAGAAGTCATTTTGAGAAACTTGAGATGACAACTTTATTGTTGTTAAAGATACATCTATGAGTTCTTTGGTATTTCTCCCCTGAAGAGATAGAGTTTAATTCCCCTCCCCTTGTATGTGGTTTGGACTTAATGACTTCTTTCTAGTGAATAGAATGTATCAGGATAATGGGAATTACTGAGATTAGGTTACAAAAAGACCATGGCTTCCGTCTTTAACTCTCTCTCTCTGCCAGATCGCTGTGTTTCTTTAGGGCTGCCATAACAAAATACCACAGATCTGATGGCTGACGGAACAGCACTTCATTCTCTTGTAGTTCTGGCAGCACGAGGTCTGAAGTCAGGGGGTTGGTGGGACTCTACTCCTTCTGGGAACTCTAGGTGGAAATCCATCCCTGCGTCTTCCAGCTTCTGGTGGCTCCCGGTATTCCTTGGATTATAACAACATAACTCCAATCTTCGCTTCCATTTTCACATGGCCATCTTCCCTATTCTATGTCTTTTTTTCTTCTCCTATGGGGACACTTATCATTAGTCCTTCCCTATGCCAGAATGTTCTCAGGGTCTTAAGATCCTTAACGTAATTACATCCAGAAAGAGCCTCTTTCCAGATAAGCTTACGTTCAGATTCTGGGGCTTAGGTCATGGAGGTCTCTTTTTTGGGGTCACCATTCAATCCAGTGCACACCTCCCCGGGTGAAATCAGCTTGCGTGTTGCGGAGCAGCTCTGAGGAGAAGACAGCCTGCTACCATGTTGTGAAAGAATGCAAACAGCCTCTGAAGAGACTCCTGAGGCAAGAGCTGAGGTCTGCCTGTAACAAAGTGAGGAAACTTGGAAGGGGATCTTCCGAGGTCTGCCAACAGTCATTAACGTGAGCTTGGGAGCACAGCCTCCCGACCCAGTCAAGCTTTCTGATATTCCCAGCCCCTGTGGACCTTGTCTGCAACAGCGTGAGAAACACGGGGCCAAAACCACCCAGTAAAGGCACTGTCCTGAAAAACCTGTGCGATAACAAATATTTATGATTTTTAAGTTGAGAGTGTTTGTTACATAGCAATGTGTAACTAATACAGCAACTATGGCCGTGAGGTTCATTTAAAGGATAAGGAGCCCACTCATAGAATGGCTGGTGTCTGTTTTCCTAGCACATGAGCTGCCAGGCTGAGGGACAGGTGAGGCGACGTGCAAGGTGGAGGCAAAAAGAATTTGGGGTAAAGTGACAGTGTTCTTAAAATAAAAAATGTGACCATACTCCTTATCATACCTCTGTCATAGGCCGTGTACTGGAACACTGTTATGAATAGAAATTTATTATTTTTACATGAAATATTTATATTTTACATTTAGTGTAGGTTAAATATTATTTATTTATTTGTTTGTTTGTTTATTTATTTATTTATTTATTTTTTTATAGAGATTGATTCATAGATTGGAGGCAAAGAGAACCCAAATTCAGCTTAAAGAAGGATTGGGGGAAAACAGCACAATCCCAAACGCACAATTTGGTATTGATATTTACCTAATATTCTTTAAGTGTCTTTAGTCTTTTTGCACTTGTTACTCACATGCCCTTTATTATTAGGAATTGCTGTTTTCGTTCTGAAGGGAAAAATTAATTCAGGCTCTATCCTGTGTGGAAGCTGTAAGCTGAGCGAAGCAGAGGTAGCTTCCTGTTTACGTTTGTGGCGGCGCCCTTCTAAATCTGTTTGCTCTACCAGGTGGTATGTTTCCCATTAGCTCCTTCATTTGTTAGAATCGCCTAGAGTTTGCTCCATTTCTAATCACATGCTATTTGTGAAATCCCTCTAATTTCCTATGGCCTTCTGAAGCTTTCCTTTTCCTACCTGTGACATTTTGAGGAAAGATTTATTCCTCCTCTATATTTATTCTGCTTAGCGAAGATCACCAGACACAACCTTCACTGTATTTTTGCAAATTTTCTTTCAAATTGGAGTACAGTTACCCATTTGAAAGTCTGCAGAATGCAAGGGGCTATCTTAGGAATTCCTCCCATTGGCAGACACTCAGGTTCCGCTCTCTCACATCATGGTGTTTGATGCCAAACTTGTCTTGCCTTACATGGCGAGATGATTGTGTTCCTGTTGTAACGTCTCTCCTCTTACCTGGGCGTGTCAGGTGCATGCCATGTGTGTGTTTTCTCACTTACTCCATTAGAAGTATATTCTTCTTTTTGCTGAGCACAGCTTTTCTTGTGCATTACAGTGTTGTATGGGAATGAAATTCAAGTGTTGTTGTTGTTGTTTTATTTGTTTGTTTTCAGTCTGACGAGCCCTTTGGAAAGCATTCTGAGAGTTGGGTTTGTGAGTGGCTTGAGGGAACTGGGGTGGGGAGTGTGCTGGGACCTCCCAGGATCTCCCAGAAGGCAGAAGAAAGGTACATGCTGTGCTGGGCAGGCTGACAGGACTGGGCCCTCCTTCTCCACGCATCCATGACAAATCTTACCTATTGTTTTAAAATCGAGAAACGCCATTTTGGTTTAACGTCCTCTTAGTAATATCCAGTGCCCAAATGGTTGAGTGGATGCCAAGAATAATGAGAAATTGAGAAACCCCACATCAAAGTGTATCCATCAAAAATGGCCAGGACTCTATAGGATATTACACAGTTGAGAGATCAACTCATATAGCTATCCACACAGCGGGAAGCGAAGTTTAGTGAACTACACATCACAAAAGAGTTAATATTTCAAACATTTCCTTACATTTTCTGTTGTCTCTAAAGCAGTACTTCTCCATATACCAAATTAACTGGTTGTCATGGGCACCAAACCTGTTATTTGAAACACAATATCACACTCCAGGCAACATTCTATTGTTTATGCCTATTGTGAGATTAACCATCACATGACATTTTTTTTCCCGTCTTGTTTTCATTTTTCTTTTACACTCCATTCGGAAATGATGGGATCAATATTTCAAAGCTTGTATGTGAGATGTTTCTATTTATTATTCACCATGGTATAACAGCAGCTTTTTATTCAGCACTGTTCTTGAGCATATACATTTGGCAACAATGGAATTTTTGGTAAGAGTCTTACAATTACAACAAAGCTGGAAAGTTATCTGGAAATCACTCGGTTTGCAACTGAGCCAGTTAACTCTCATTAAGGACTAGGCAAGACTTTTCATCCTGTTAAAGTTGTATACTTTGCATTTAACACTTCCTGTCTGGCACACAGTAGGTAGTGATAAGGGTTTCATTCATTTGGAAAACACTGTTTTCCTAAAACCTAAGATATGTGCCCGTGCTTTGCTTATCTTTTAGAAAAGAAGGAAGTACAAAATAGATAGGCACCTCACCTTCATGGAACTGATTGAGCTGAGCTAAAATGATTCAAGTGACTTGCTCAAGATCACTTAGATATTTAAGCTATAAAACCTTGCCAAGAATCCAAATTGTCAGATCTCCCTCTATGGTCCTTTCTTCTTTTCATGGAGATTTTATTGGGGGGAATCTAATAATGAGAAGATCTGATGATGACGACCTTCTTGCCTCATGTTTTCTTGGGGTTTTCCTAGGCAGTGACCAGTGGAAATGGTCAGTGGATTCTGATACATTTGTACCTGGGGTGGGGAAGAGGGGCATTGTCCAGTATAGTTAATAGCCAGTAAATAAATAAATGTTTATTTTAGTTACTCCTGTACTTGGGTATGTCATATGCTCAAAGTCACTCCTAGGCTAGTGTTGAAAATTATTCTGGAAATATTATTTTAACCTGGCATCAAGGCACAGGACTTTCTCGACTGGGATCTCATATAGCAGTTTCCTGACATTTTCAATGATACATATTCTTCCCCCCCCCTCAGGTTTTTATTTAAATTTCAGTTAGTTAACATACAGTGCAATACTAGTTTTAGGTATAGAATTTAGTGATTCAACACTTAATATACAATACCCGGTGTTCATCACAACTAGTGCCCTCCTTATGATTCATTTTCTTTTTCTTTTTCTTTTTTTTTTATTGTTACTAAAAATTTTTTTTCCAGTGTTCCAAGATTCATTCCCCGTTCCCCACACCCAGTGCTCCATGCTTTAGGTGTCCCCAGTACCCACCACCAGGCTCTCCCATCCCTCCACCCCCAATGACATATAGGGCATATACGTGTAGTCTCTTTGAAAGAATTTTATGTTCCACATTATTTAAGGATAAGACGGACAGTTATTTGTAAACATTCATTTCAATAATTATTCATGATCTGATATTCATATATTTTAGGAAGAAGAACTTGCGAATCTCTGGGTCCTAAATCAGAATGTCAAATATGCATTGTTATACAGTATAGAAACCAATTAGACATCAGATTAATTCATTACTTACGGTTTTATTCTGTTTATCTTCCTTAGCTGTACCTTATAAAAATAAGATTGACACATATCTATCAGCATCTGTACCGAATTATACTCCGCAGACATAAAGCACATGGGTGGAATTCTGGTGGAATCCTTGTCTTACTGTCTGGTCTTATGGCCTTTCTACTGTTTTTGTTTTTCTTTTGTTCTGCTTTGTTGTTGTTGTTTGTTTTGTTTTTTTCTTAGTGCATTGTAACTGCCTCTCAAATTTTTGTTAAGCTATATGATTGATTGACTTGTGGCATAATCCATTTTGAAGATAGTATTTGGAACTTCCTCAGTCAGAATGACTTGACTAGAAATATTTAAGCAGGTAACCTTCCTGTCTGGAACTTTCTTTCCATTGATAGCCACATCCCATAAACTGGTTAAGAACACGGACCTTAAAATGCCAACATACTGGCTCAAATTCAGGCTCTGGATATGGTCAAATTATGAGACGTCTTTGTACCTCTGTGTTGCCAAGTAGAAATAAGAATAGCTCCACCCTTACAGAAATGTTAATGATTATGAGTTAACGTCAGTGCAGAATTCAGAGCACTGCCCGCCTCTGAGTAAATGGTGTATAGTTAGCTGCTTTTTTAGTAAAGTCATTCCAGCCACCTTACCTCAAATGTCATTCTGTCACTCTATTCCCTTGCCCTGTTTTGGCTGACAACTGAGGTTATTTCATGTATTTATTGATCTATTTGTTAAGTGCTTGTCTCCTCCACTAGAGTGTAACCTTCATGAAAGCAGGGACTCTGTACTCTGTACTGCTGTTATCTTCAGATCCTAGAAAAGTATTCAAAACAATTTCTGAATGAATAGATATATATGCACAGGAAACTTTAATTATGTAACATTATTAGCAGAGTGACTGGCAGAACGAGCCTAAGAGTGAATTTAGTTTCATGCTTTGTTCATTGGCTCTTCTAGTAAATAAATCAGCTAATAGTTACAAATAAGCCAGGAAAATAGCACCAATGCACGAGAAGGTCAAGACCATATTTGACGCTTGATATATATACCAAGAATGTTTTAAGTATGCTGCAGATCTTTTTCCAATTTTTCAAAGCTCTGTAGTTTAAGTAGTAGTGTCAGGATGAAATAAAGCCAAGAAAAAGGTTTGAAAAACTTTAATGGCCTGGGAACCACGTCCTTTCTGGCTTGCCTAACTAAAACCCAGTGGGTGGATAGTGAGGTCCTTTCCCGTTAATTGGAGACTGTATTCAACGATGATTTCTAAGCTCAACTTATTGTTAAAGCTCATTAAAATAAAATGGTAATTTTTATGAGTTTGAAATATGTTAGGACTGATCTGATTGGAACTACTAGCTCCAGTGCTTACAACTTACATGGTAAATGTGTTAAAAGGGGAAATATTGATGTGCATTTCTTGTGTGTTCAAACTATTCAGACTTTATGGGAAATAATAAAGCTTTACAGCTTGTTCTTCACAAATAGGATGCTAGGGACTTGCAGCAACAGGAGAAATCTATTTATTATTTTGTGTCAGAGTGATTGGGGCCATCTTCTGCTTTATAGACCCCCAGAGCTAATTGTTGCTTGGGGTAGAGAAGAAAATAGCATGATAGTGCTTAGAGAATATTAATTTGCCATAAATAAAATTTCCTTTTATTACAAGGAAGGTAATTATCTGACCACTGGGCAGTGTAGCAGCATTTCATTGTTAACCCCAATATTGCCAGATGGAGTGAAGGTATAATCCACCACATCAGGCCTTTAGGACTTCTGACATAAAAGACTTAAAACTATAGTTACATTTTGCTTCTGAGACATCATCCCTGCTTCCAACATTTGTAGCTGCTTCTGTGGTCCTGAAACCATGACATCAAGTAGGGAAGGAAGGAAGGAAGGAAGGAAGGGAGGGAGGGAGGGAGGGAGGGAGGGAGGGAGGGAGGAAGAAAAAGAGAGAAAAAGAGAAAGCTAAAGTGATGTGGGCGAAAGAAAAAAAAAGGTATCATCATACTAACATCCTGTGTGTGTTGGCAAGAATTACTTAGTTATAGACATTCTCCTCCACCCCTTTTCCCCAGATTCACCTGAAAAACTGAAGAATATCCAGTGGGGCCCCTCCTTCAGCCCCACTCACATTGAACGTAAGCATGTATTTATTTGTGAAGGCATTTAAGCCCGCCCTTCATGCCGTTCTATCTCCCTGTTTTAGAGAGCCAATGTTTCAATTGTTCATTCCAATTAGCTACTAAAGCTATTAACTCTGGGGAAGCTATTTCTCTTCTCATTGTTGGATATTATAGTCTGTAAAGGGTGATCCTTGGTCTGAAGAAATGTGACTCAGTGGTCCGAATTCTTATATTGTCTACTGGTTCCAGTTCTTTTATAATTCTCTGAATGATTGCAACTACCACTGAGCAAGCAAAACCCAGTCTTAAGTTAGTGTCTACTTCTGTCCAGACCCATTTGTAACCCCCAAGGGCTACCGGCATAAGTTTCACTTACCAGCTATGTTCAGGGGCTTTCCCCCAGGTAATCTGCCATATAGCCTACAGTCTCATCTCTTCTGTTGGCAGAGCAATTCTTATTGGCATTTTGTGCTTCAGAAGGGTGAAGCAATATGTCTAAATTTAGCCCATCTCTGCATTGCAGCAGGTACTCCTATATTCACTCATTTCATGAAGCCAAGTGGACACTATAAGCCCGAGTGTACAGGAATATCTGCTTGTTAATTTCAGCCACCCTCTGAACCTGGAAGGGGGTTCTTCTGATGGGCATTACTGCATCCTTCAGATTTCCATAGTGATGTCCTCAGGATGGTACCCCATATGGGCATCTCTTTAATAGGCCAGGTTTCCATTGCCCTACTCCCTGTCCGTATGGCCAGGCCATTGGCTATTGGATGTTAGCTGGTAAAAAATAGAAACAAAGGGGCTTTTCTATCATAAAGCAGCACAAAACTGATTTATTTTTACCTTCTTCTATCAGAGTGGTTGCCTTCCTAACAGAATATTGTCCATTCACCTTAGAACTGCTATCCACACATGAAGTGGCTCTTGGTTGGTTGGTTAAGCGCTGTTTATAGGGCCCTGTCCATGTGATGATAGAATTTGGCAGCTCCTCATGTAGTCCTGAAGTTAACCCTAGGGGAAAGGAAGCTCCCTAAACATGAATATCTTCCCCTCGCATTCTCCCTGTGCATGTTCCTGTATAAACAATTTCTACTTTATTAGGGAACTGTTCTGGGCACTGCCCTCCCCATTAGAGTATTTTCTAACATTATCCAACACATTATGTGTATTTCAGGCTTCAAGATTATTTTATGTCCTTCAATCATAGAGGTAATTTCAATTAATGTCTAATAGCAAGCTCGTAATTTTCCCTCAAAGGGAAATTCTGTAGTCCAGAGTCCCATAGCTCTCTCTGGAAAGGATTCACTAGCTTTTGCCGTAAGCTGTGGTCCACACTCCACATTGGGATATTTTATAATAAAGAGAATTTGTCCTTATCAGCACTCTAGTTCTAATCTATACCATGTGGGCCTGGGCAATCTTATCTTTTCCCATTTAGTAGTTGTGATTAATACTGCGGGAAGCACAGATTTATATACCTTCTCTTTTATAATACTAGGTTGGAGAAAACATCCCCTAGACAGATACAGTGTCCATTGCCATAATACATTCAGATAATAGACAGGCAGCCACTTCATATAAGCCTGTTCAAACATATTAGTTCTCCTCTAAACAGCTTAATTCCATCGACCTTACATTTCTAACTATAGCTTCCATTAGCCTTTCATTAACAGATTTTTGTTTTATGATACAAGATAGCCATTCCTATAAACCTTTCAGATCAAGATACAACCTCTTCACATAAAGCCTGTTTAAATATTCCAACTTTCGTAATCCTATACTTTGCATTTTTTTATTCTCTAAATCTAAATGTAGTCCACTTCCAGGCTTCACAAATGGGTTTGGGCACCATAGTTCTTGTGGCTCTCCTCTCTAAGGATCCCACTAACTTCTCCTCTGACCATTTTAATCACTCATATATATAAGGGCCTTGGGTCCCCAGTAAAGAGCTGAGATACGGGACCTTACTTTTTTGTCAACCTTTATCTAGACTAATCTACTTGAATATTGTCCCATGCCATTCAAGGTTGATTTTTTATTGTAATCTTTGCCTTCTGGCTTTTAAAATTCCTCTAAATTAGAATATATATACTTGTGACCTTTTAATGGAGGGCTTGCGGGGAGCCCCTTTGGTCCACCCAGTCTTTAACAGTGCTTTGTTAAGACCTTTGTTTCAACCTCATAAATGTCCATGTTATTCATCCCTTTCTCTTAATAACCATCTAAAGAGGGACTCTTGGGTGGCTCAGTTGGTTAAGCATCTGCCTTCGGCTCAGGTCACCATCCCAGGGTCCTGGATCGAGTCCTGCATCAGGGTCCTTGCTCACTGGGGAGCCTTCGTCTTCCTCTTCCTGACACTCCCTCTGCTTGTGCTCTATCTCCCTCTCTCTGATAAATAAATAAATAAATCTTAAAAAAAAAAATAACCACCTAACGATTTCTACCCTGCCAGGATTCCACTCTTGAATTTCCCTTTTCTTTTTCCTTTATTTTATCAATATCAATGTTTACTATATTTGCCCCATTTCTTAACCATTTAAAGAATTTCCCCCATGCTAGGAAGAGTCCCTTGACTCTTCCCTCTGCCTCTCTTCATTCTCTTGTTGATTAATGCAGTATTTTTTTAGCATCTGTAAGACCCATGAGGTGAAGCTGAGACAGCAAATTTGATAAGGCTTCTCAGACTATTGCTTGCTCTTATAACAGTAAGTGGATGCTCATGCAGAAAAGCCCCCTTTAACTGCAGAATTTACCATGACCTGGATGATGGGCATATTCAGTGGGTGGATGTCCCAATTGTCATAAAACTAGTCCCAGATGGCTTATATGTGATGCACGGAAACTGTTTCATCTGGAATGTTCACATGATATTTATAGGGGGAGTTGGATAACTCCCCGTTCTCAGACTCAACAGATCTTACAGTAGAGTTCATCCAATATACCATGCTGGCTGTTACCTTGGGCATAACTTGGTGTGGAGCTGGATCATATAGAACAATTTGTGACTGTTCTACATTGAGCTGTGAGTCCTGTCCCAGCCTAAACACGTTCTACCCTGCAGCATTCAAAACCAAACATCATGCCCCTAAATTACTCATGTTCACAATCTATTTTAGTAAAGATTCTTCAGGAAGCTGATGACATAAATCTGCAAAATAAGACAACCCTTTCACAGAACACACGCTGGTTTCCGTAGTTGCTTGGTTTTATCATCTTTCCCACCCCCAATGTTGACTACCTTCTCAGTAACCACAGTTACTTTCGGTTGTCCTGGTATAATTTTTTCCTTTGTAGGCAGCTTTGAAGTCAGCAGCCATCTCACCACTGACCAGCTAAAAATTGAGGTTCCATTGTTATGGAACCTGGACTGGATCCTGATGGAAGAGCCAAGCGGCACTCGGAGACTTTGAAGGATCAGAGGTTTATTAATACCGGTGGGCTCAGAGGAGACGGTTGTCCAAAGGTCTGAGCCCTGAGCATGAGCAGGGAGGGTAATTTATACCCTTCTACTTCTGCACCCTTGGTACTTTTGGCATGCGTGGGAAACAGGGTGGGACGAAGAACATGGAAGGGCTTTGAGACAGGGACTGGAATTCCCTTGCTGGCTTGGTCAGCCATCTTAGAGTACAGTTTTCTGTTATAATCATGACCCTCTCTTCAGGTGTGATAATTTTCTAGAAGAGCTCACAGAACTCAGAGACACACTTTGCCTACTATTACTGGTCTATTGTAAAGGCTACAAATCAGGAACAGTCACATGGAATAAATGCAGAGGGCAAAATATGGGGTGCATGAAGCTTCCCAGTACCCAGTGTGGTCAACCTGAAAGTACTCTAAAGTCTGTTGTTTAGAACTTCATTATGTAGGCATGGTTGAGCAAATCACAGGCCACCTGGTGATTAACTTGATCTCCAACCCCTCTGGACTCCTTAGATTTCAGAGGGTGGGGCTGAACATTTTAACCCTCTAATTACATGGTACCTCTGGTGACCACTCCTCCCATCCTGAATCTATTTAAACATCACCTCATTAGTTATAAACTCAGGTATGGTTAAAAGGGGCTTGTTATGAACAGATGTTTCTATCACCCACATCACTGGGAAATTCCAGGAGTTTTAGAAGCTTGGTGTCAGGATATATATATTTTAGAAGCTTGGTGTCAGGATATATATATATGATAGTCATCAGTCTCACAACTTAACTATATTTATGCAGAAATATGCTGAAGTACACATGCTAATAATATGTATCCTCATACCTACATGAAAACGAATTTCTTTCCCAGAAGGATCCAGTTTTACCACAGAACTTTAAATCTGGAAATTAGAGTTAACTTGTTCTTGCATTAAAAGCATATTATGGGTATTTTTTTGAGATATGAGATTTAACCATGACTTTTGTGTATAGAATATATACTCATACACTGTAGCTTGAGGAAAAGTTATTTTTAGCATCTTATATTCATATACAGGTCCTGGGTGCTATTTTTAAGCAAGGTGACATCTAACATTCGATTATAAGGTACTATATACTTAGTTTTATAGAGCTATGTCAAAAATTTAAATAATAGAAACTTTAGGTCTTAAATATCTAGCATAAGGCAAAACAAAAGTTCCCTTTGTAAAGCTAAATATCACTCAACTATTCAGTTATTCTTGGATGTAGATGGATTAGCTTGTTCTTTTACAGTTAGACCATATGGCGTTCATTTATTTTTCTGTGATAGATGTGCCAGATAGCCAGAACCTTTGCTTAGTACCTTAGGGGGAAGGGAATCTGTGACATGTGTACTTATTTTATGCCATTCTCTCCACGTTGTACAGAATACATTTAAATCGGGCAACTAAATTGCTTACAGTAGTAAAATACATTTCCCTCAGTGAATGTTGGTACTTTTTGATGCATGCTGATTTGGGTTCTGACACAGTCATAATCTACATACCAAACATAGGCATTTAGCTTTCAAAACAGAAGCCTGAACCATGGGAGATATGGGATCTAGTTTGCCAAAGCAGTCTCTCCTTCCTCCCTGGAGAAAGGGTTTATCAATGATGGCCTAGGGGCGCTTGTCTTAAACTTCAGAGTGGAGCTTCCAATTAATAAATACATTTTGTAGCCATGCAAAAATTTGAGACTCCAACTCATATTTCTTACTTGCCTTCTACGAGAGACTGTGGTCATGAGGCCTGCAGTTGACAAGATAAACAGTAAATCTACCAAAATGTTGATGCTTAAAAATGTACAAAATGTAAGTGGAAAACAATGTCATTAATTTTACCTTTGTAATGGATAGAATACAAAACAGAAGTATATAAATAATACATATAATATATATAAGCAGCCACGAAGCACTCAAGTTTCTCTTTCTACCTTTTGCATTTCTGTATATCACTGGTATCCACATATATTTTGTGGATACTTTCTACCTCTGACTTTCTGGCATTTCAACTGTAGGGCTTCCGTGATTAGTCACCTTACTTTCATTCCATCTTGACTACCCTAAAATGTAGGCTTTTTAAGGTCTTGTATTTCTGTCAACTCTTCTCCTTCTAAAATATGCTGCTGGATCCTTGATTACTATGTCCTTCAAGCTTGCCTCATAAGGCAATGCCACTTGACTGAAAAGTCCTCTTGGTAATCCAGTAATTAAATCCTTCTAGCTGGACCCAAGCAGTATCTCTTAGGCTGAATTATACTGTGCAGTAAATGACATTACAATGAAGTTTTACCTTATTTGTTACATGAATGAATTTGCTGTTGCAGATCATTAGTATTTGATGCTGTAAAGTAAGCTTTGGTGCGGTGAGAGCTAGTGCAGTCATGTCTTCTTGTAATGATCCTACCAGTGCAGTGAGGGGAGTTTCACTAAAAGGACAAATACCCTTGTAAAGAACGTGTCCGGCAGTCTCATGAAGCAGGCTGATGACTGTTCTGTGTGTCCGTGAGTTTTGTGTATCAGGCCCTATTGTAGATACTCCTGCAATAGTACCTCAGCTTTATCTTCAAAGCAACCCTGTGTGATAGATTCTGTTCTCATTCCCATTTTATGCATGAGGAAAATCAGACACCAAGATTTTAAATAACTTTCCTAAGATCTCACAGCTGATAAGAGTGGAGTGGGGATTTACACTCAGGCGGTCCTGCTCTGTAGCTCTGCACTCATAAATTTTATGATTTTATCTCCTCCTTAGGCATGGACATTTGTTTATAGATGAGTTAATTTTACTGATTTTATTTCTCTTTGATTTCCTTCCCTTTTTTTGTGAAAGTTGATGATGATTTTAGAGAGCTTTGTTTAACTTTAAAAAATGTTTAAGCTCAGAAAAATACTTAGAAAAATAACAAGTGCTCATGCATCAACTACCAACAATTAAACAACAACAACAAACTATTAACACCTTGTCCTCTTTATTTCCACTCACTGTTTTTTTATATTAAAAAAAAAAAAACAAAAAACATTTTTGACAAAGTTCTTCTCCTCTGGCCAACTCCTCCCTTTCCTGTTTCCCATTCCTTGCCCTGACCAACCACTACTAACAGCTGGTTATAAAACCTTCTAGACTATATTTTTTATATTTCTACCACAGCAATAGAAATGGCCATAAACCTTATACACTATAGTTTTATGTTTTTGAATGTACACATAAGGCCTCGTGTCATACAGACTATACTGTTTCTTCACCTCTTCACCCAACATTATATTTTGAAACCTCTCCAAAGTGATTTATCTAGCTATAATTCACTTTTAACCGCTGTATTTAATTCTATCTTATAGCTATGCCATATTTTATGTGTTGGTTTTCCTATCAAGGTTAATTAGGTGGTTTCCAATATTTTCCTATTATGGACACTGCTGAAACCCCTTTTGATTCATATCCATTTGTCTCTGCAAGTGGACTGCTGGCTGGGAGGGCCAGGCACTGGATTCTGGCAGTGAGCATAGGACAGCAACAATTTGTAAATTAAAGGAAAGAATCAGTAAGTGCATTACTATGAGACAATGATTAATAATAAATTATATTGCTAACAGATCATCGGTGCCCATGCTTTATTAAGTTCCCAAAAATAAATATTAGGTTTATATGAGGTTGAATAGAAGGAACCCTGAGCTAAAAGGCAAGAGACCTGGATTTTCTATTCAGCTGTGCTCTAACCTGGTTTTATGCCATAAAACAATACATTAATGGACACTGAATCTCATTTTTCTCAGCCAAAGATGGGAAATTTTTAGTGGTAGTTTTTTCTTTCTTTTTCTTTATTTCTTCTAACACTAGGCTATCTGATTAAGGCTTGGCCAGGTTTGCTTTAATGTTAACACCCCTGCTCAGCATTGAACTAAAAGATCCACAGACCTTAGTCTACTTTCTCTGAATATGGGACCCATTTCTAATTCCAGAGTCCCAGGCATTTGGTCCTTTTGGTCCCTTAGCTTCGTCCTCCCTTTCCCTCTCTATAAGCACTCTATAAGCACTTTGGAGAGAGACAAAATTCCTGGACAGGACAGTTCTGAAGCATGTGACCCTCAGATTCCTCAAGGGGCATCAGGTTTCAGTCATCCTCAGTGGTATCTGACATGATTAACCACACTGTTGATTGTCCCTTTCCTTCTTCTGTTGGATTCTTCTACCCCCGACCATTGTAATCCGAGTTTATCTCAGGGACTTCCTAACAGGGGAAACCCAAATAAAGATATGCATCTATTCAAATCTTGTCTCTTCTTCTAGCTCTAGCCCAATTCCGTAGGTTTCAAAAGTTTTTCTGGACTTAATGGAACTCCTGCTCATAAAGCTTCTCTGGACCCTCATGGCATTGGTCGTTTGAACCAATTAATGCAAGACTGCATGGGATTATTCATGTTCTTACCTTTGTGTCCCTCCTCCTTTCAATCATAAGATGCACTGCCAAAAGTCAGGAACTCTTTTCTTGTGTTGCTTTGGTTTTATTTTTAATATTCCTTGGTGCCTAGGGTGAAACTAGCACAGAATACACACAAGTAGTGAGTCTTCACTGAGTGAATAATGTAGTCTTAATAGGTCCATACCCCCCAGGCCAGATTTTGTGGATGTTGGCAATCTCTTCTCCCTTCTTCAGTTTCTTTGCCTTTTAATTAACTTCCCATTAGGTTTCTAGTTCTTGGTGACCTCCTGAGGGCCTGGCAGTCAGAAGATTACAGACCGGACCATCCAGTTTGTTATAAGGGTAATATAAAGAAATGGTCTCTCTGGTCACACTTTCAGAACATTTCAGGCAGACTGGCAGAAATAAGTGGAATGCAAGTGTGTGGGGAAGTAGCAATTTGAGTTTTCAATTTTTATCTGATACTTCTAATTCTAAATTTATCCATAGTATTGTTTTACTATCAAAATTTTATGAATTTAAAAACAGATTCAAATATTAATGATTTCAAAAGTTTTGTTTCAAATATTTTTGCCACATTTTCCCTGTGAGATGAAGTCTCTCTTAATTTTTTTATTCTCTCTCTCTCTCTTTTTGAAATCCACCCGATTGAAATACAAATTTTAAATTTTAAAATTTTATTTTGGTTAAATATCTCATACAGTTAAAAGCTGGTAGATGAATTCAAGTGAATGAAACTGACAGCTTATGGTTTTATTTAGCAAATGACTACTGCTTCTCCTCAACTTAAATGCTATGGCTCCAGTTTTTACTTTCTTTGTGAAATGAGGACCAGTACCTGTGACCTCTGTAATCCAAGACTTCCAGCAACTGAGGGCGTTATTACTTATTCTACAAATTTAAAAACTGGGAAACTTTTTTCCCCCTCTCAACAGTGTAGCATTCTATTTGTCATTTGTTTGAACCTGTTTAGTGAGTATTGATTTGGAAAGTATATTCCCAAAAGCTTATTTCTCGAATTCAGTTCTTTTCAAACTGTGCACAACCTGGTTGGGCAGAAGAGGCCTCCCCATTTGCTCTGCTTTATTCTTCCTAAATTGACTTTATACCTGTCTCTCCGGTTGTCTCCAGAGTTCATCACAGATGATCTCCTTTTGTTGGCAGAAAGCAAGCAGCGTGGAGACTGCAGGGCACAATTGCTGAAAGATTCCTCTCTCAATTCAGGTTTCATTCTAATTTTAACTTATTTGGTGCTGCTGTGGAAAAGCTGTTTGCCTGAAATAAGGAGAATAAATACATGATACCCTACATAGGGAGTTTACAAAGTAGGATGCAGAAATCTAGGAGCTAAAATTTAGATCTAAGGCACAAGTTCTTCTTTCTTCTTTCCCTCTTTCCTTTTTTTTTTTTTCCTCCTGTTTTTCCCATTTAGTAGGATGGACAGGGTTGGCGAGAGTGAAAGAGGAAGATGCAAGATATTATATATGTGTTTATTCCTCTCTGTTTGAAACATGTGACAGTGTAGAACTGAGCGTAATACCAATCAGCCTGTAAAAGACCCGACATGGCAACCACATGGAATGAGCTTCCTGATCCTTGTAGAGTCCAGAAGCTTTCGTGGAAGAGCACTGAGAGCAAAAGCGTAGCCCTTGCCCAGGAGACCCACAGGAACATGTTCCAGGAATTTTGTTGAGGTTCCCTGCATTAGAACCAAGGTATATTTGTTCCAAATATGGAAAAAATTGAATAGAATTCTGTATCTTTTCTTAACATTTCCACAAAAGAGCCTCAGTTTTCTTTCTGAAGGTATAAAGCCTGGGACTGTGTTTCCATCAGAGAGAGGAAAAGTATCACTCTGGCCTGACTTCCTAGAGCTGTCTTGATTTTTGGTTTTATTGTAGCTTTCAGTGCTGAGCCCCTTTGGGAGGGAGAGTTTGCTTCCTCCATGAAGCCTGCTCACCACAGGCACAAAAATCAGAGTGAATTCTCTACTACCCACCAGCATCATGTTCAGACTCAACAAGCACATTTCTTTACTTTTGACTGGAAACTTGTAACCAAACCACATATATGTAAATATTATAGGGAAGAAGGTCATCTCAACTATTTGTTCAAACAAATCCTGGGCCCACACAAGAGAAAGGTGAACTTCTCTATCATTAGCAGTTCACTCATAGAACAAATATTCAGTTGTGTATTATCTTAGATTCTACATTAAAACAATGATAATAGCATTTGAGTTAATAAAAATACTCCTATGTCTAAGAACTAGAAATTTCTAGTTATATGAAGGCAATATAGCCGAGTGGTAAAGAACTCTCTAGATTTGGAAACTTTGGTTTGAGCCTTGCCTTTTCATGTAACCAGCTGTATACACTTAGGACATTACTGAGTTCTGGTCTTTAGTTTCCTCATCTATAAAATACACACACTAGGATTGTTCAGAGGATTAAATGAGATGACATGTATGACATTTGCCACAGTACCTGAAACTCACTAAGCACATCGATATTGGCTAGTGGTAGCATTTCAGTCGTGTTCCTGCTTGTTACGACATTTCATCTTTCTGACAACCTTGTAGTGTGATATATACCAGAGGTAGACAATTTTTTCTGTAAAGGGCCAGATTGGAAACACATTAGGTTTTGTGGACCCTTCGGTTTCTGTTTTAGCTAACGCAGCTCTGCCCCTATAGTGTGAAAGAAGGCAAAGACAATATAAAGAAAGGGATGCGTCTCTGTTCCAATTAAACTTTGTTTACAAAAACAGGTGGCAAGCAGATTTGGCCCAGGGACTGTAGTTTGCTGATTCTTGGTAACTCCCTATTTGGCCTATTTGCTATTATCTGAATTTTATAAATTAGAACATGGAAACAGATTATTAGGAATTTGCCTATAAGCCCCTTGCTAATTAGTGGTATATGTCAAAGTAATATATGTTGTATTTTTCAGTACAGGGCTTTCTGCAGAACAGTTTATGATGGCCATTTCTTATCTAATGATCATTTGCATTGCCTGAGAAAGACTGATCTGCATTATTGGTTAAAACGTGGGGCTCCTAGGAGCATTCTGTTTTTTTACTTTGTTTTATGGTCAGATCTTCAACTTCAAACATCAAGACAACCTTCTTGCTGGCATGCAAATCCATCATAAGAAGAAATGGGCAAAGGCAGATGCCTACATCAGTCCTAACCAAGGTTATGTAGAGAAATGTAGAGCCTCAAATCAGTTTTTAAGACTTGTTTCTAGTTGTAATCACACTTAGAATGTATTTCTGGGTTCTATACCTTTAAAAGAAAGAGCTAATTATTTGGGGGCTATGGATTAAAATAGTGAAAAAAAAACCCTTTTAAGATACATTTATGGAATAAGTTCTAACTTTGAGAGCTTTGGGGTTTGGGGGCTTTTTGGTTTTTGGTTTTTGGTTTGTTTGGTTGCTTGGTTTTTGGTTTTGGGGATTTTTGTGTGTGTGTGTGTGTGTGTGTGTGTTGTTCTAAAAGACATCCCTGGGGAGGAGCATGAAGTCTGTGGCTTCAGCAAAGTCTTTTACACATTGGTTCTAGGATACGCGTTCATATACACTCTGTCATGCATATGTACACTCAATCTCCTCTTGTTTCTCGGTCTCTGTCATACATATACACACTCATACATGAAGTAAAGAGGGTATCTGTCTGGGTGTCTACGAACAAATATTCTTTAAACTCTCAGAGTCTTCTTTTTTAGAGATTGCCTCAGGCTATTATTCTGATTCAACATATATGTATTTAGATTCAATATGAATAGGCTTGGCATCAAATTTCTCAACCTACCACAAATTAGAAGCAATAAATAGGGAAAAGAGTATTGTTAGTAAAGGGTGACTGCCTGCAGCTAGAGGTGAGCTGATGTTTGGATCCCAAAGGAAGTAACCAGAAAACTGAAAAACCATACCATGACACCAACTGAATCAATTATTAATGTATAATATACATTACACTCTGACTATTTAACAGAAATATTATAGGATCTTTTAGGATTATGTTGCCCTAAATTTCTTCTAACAATTAGAAATTTCGACCTTTAACATGTAAAATCCAATTTTCTGGAAATTCACTGAAGTCTAACACCACTTTTTCAGAAGTTGGATAAATATGTTATAGTCTAAAAATTCACCTTTTAAAACACATTTCCCAATTGATTAACTCTATTTGTGTTCATTTATATATTTCTTCATGCCAGATAGAATTAGAAGTAGCTCTTTACTCAGCTGAGTGATATTGGATCTAATGTAAAAAACAACAACAACAACAACAAAAAACAGAAAAACAAACTTAGTATAGGACAAACCTAGGAACAGCAGCAGTCAGAAGAAAATTTACAACTTGATGAGGTAAAGTACCTTGAATACCTCTGAGAATGAGCGTAAAGAAGACCTGGAATGGCCCAAGCAGAGGCATTAGCTATACTTAGTTGATAAAAATGGATACCACAATCAATAGGAAAACACACCATTTGTTAGGGCTGGGGATGAAGCCCTGCCCATCTCAACATGTATTCCCATTTTATCTGCTCAGTCTTGGGCTTGTGACAGCCCATGAATATTCAGTAAGTCTCTTTAACTGAACTTGTAAAACATGAAGTTTAATGCCTTAAATAGCATTTTAAAAATCAAGTTCACCGTAAGGGTGCAATAAATATTTGGTTTGCAATTTCATCTTGTATAGTGGGGAAAAAAGAGATAAGCATGGGGCTCATTGCCGTATATGTAGAATTCCTAAAATAGTTATTGCAATTTTTATATGTTATTGACTGAGAGACTTCCTTCAGGGAAAATTTAAAAGTTAAGGTGTCTTTTAACGTGATTCAGAAATACAGTTTACTTGGCATACTGGCTTTGACCCTTGTTTCTGCCTCTTTGGGACACTCTCTCTCTCTCCTTATTGCCATTTTGTGTTTTGTTGCTTTGTCCACACAAGGCAACTTATTATACTTTTATATTATATGGTTTCATTTTTTATATTATTTAGTTTCATTTCATTACTTACTCATTAATCCTACTGTCACTATTTTAAAAAACTTTCTAAACAAGCAAATGCCATTGAGCTCAGTTAACATTTTGCATAATTGATAATGTACTTTCTGCCTCCACATCAAGACACACAATTATTTCTAAAAGTGGAGTCCTCATAGGCATTTCACCTAAGGGCTCACAGTCTCATTGTTGATGAGCTTCTACCATCTGTCTGAGAGGGGTCCATATTAGCATCTTCCAAATGGAGAGACTTTCCTACCCAGTGTTTTGAAATTAAAGTGGAAAGAGAGCGTGCAAACGTTTTTATCTTTTCCCTAAATTATACCCCAGTTTAGCGTCAGGTTTAAAATCAATTGAGAATTTTTTGTAGTCTAAGAATTGAGAAACTTGCTCAGATTTCTCTGGAGTGCATCACAAGTTTTCTTCCTGGATGTTTGTTCAGAATAGACAACCATCTTTGATTTATTGGAGTCTCTTTTCTAAAGCATAATTACAACTTCTAAACAACGCTTTTGACATCAATTTCAGATTTTTTTAATTGAGAAAAAGAGGAATGAATCATGTCTTCATCTTCATTCTGTAGTTCTTGAGGAATAATTTTCAGTGTTGTTAAAGAAGTTAGGAACACCCAAGTTAATTATTATACAGGTTTTGCAAAAAGCAGAGTGAATGAATTATTAGTCGTGTTGAAGAAACTCATTTTTCTTGAAACATTGAAAGATGTTATTAATCCTAAAGACTAGGTATATTGCCAGAGACTTAACAAATGTAATTAGCCCCCCTGTTACAAATGGGGTCCATATCCATCATGAGGTTTCTTCATGTCCCGATCAGAACTGACCGAGTGTTTGTCTGCATGGTCAGTGAACTAAACGGGGTCTATAGCTCTAACCTTGCTCTCCGGCAAGTCTCCTGTCCCTTTATGGTAACTCCTGAACTCCTCCCCTCCCCCAAGTACTTCCACTTGACTTACTGAAACAGTTGCATTGTTCTTTTGCCCAAATCCCAAGCATTCCCAGGAGAGCTGTTTTCACTTTCTGTAGAGCACTTACAGTTTATCTCTGTAAGAGAATAGTTTTTGAGTTTGGCACTTAGTCTATTTATTTTTCATTCTAATAGGAGTCACTTTGGAGCTAGCTAGCTAAACTACCTTTAGTCGGCCACTTAAGTGCTGCCCAGACCTCTTCCATCTATATGAGGCACTCACTTTTTCATGTGGGAAGTTTAATGAAACTAGAGAATTCTTTAAAATAACAATAATAATGAAAGACTAATAGATTCAGGAAAATTTCTTTTCAAGGTTGGGTCTATTTTGCTAAAATTTTGAGGGTTTTATTTTTTTAATATGCTCCCAGGTTAGAATTATATAAATTAGCCAAACATCTCTCTCTTTAGGTTGGAAGTACACATTGATTTCATTCCTACACTTCCACGTAGAGAAACTATTTTTAATGGAATTTATGTGGCTGAATGCCAGTGATACATAAAAATTAGTATATGTTATTTAAAATAAATGAATAGATTTATTGGTAAGCAGCCACGTAGCAATGCTTGCTTGTTTTCATGTGACATTAAATATTGCATATCTAAAAAGTGATAGATACAGACAATTGGAACTTCAGCATTGTCTCTGTTTCTCACACCTGATACATACTGAATGCCTTGCATACCTACATTTCTTAAGTGAATAGTCCTTGTTGGGACATTCAAATGGGGCCAATCTTGATTAGACTATTTTACCACACCTCAGTACATGAAAGTTACAAGTAAACATTACATGATGGTTTCAGACTTTGCACCAATTCAAAAAGATTTTAAAGAGAAAGGCCAACCTTTCTTGTTTCTTGGGCATTCAGAAACTTTTTGTGAGTTTGAATTGTCACTGTCTCCTAATCTCTCAAATGTGTGTGTGTGTGTGTGTGTGTGTGTGTGTGTGTGTGTGTGTGTTTCCCCTCTTGCTTTCTAATCGTACTCAATTTGACTGTGGGGAAGAGAATACAATAGAGGGATTAATGGCTCAGTACAGAGATGTTTGCTTACTGGACAATAGAAAAGGGAATTTTGTAGAAGCTCTTACCCTTCCTGTTTACATTCAATGTAACTCTATATTGAAAAGGTTGCCAGTGGTGGTTGTATTTTTCCAATTGTGATTTCCAAAGTCTTATTTGTTAGGTATTCATCAAAAAAAGAAAGAGAGAAAGAAGAAAAGAAAGAGAAAAGAAAAAAAAAAGTGGTAGATTTGAGAAGTCAGTGCCGTTACAAAACGAGATTAAAGGAAGGACTAAAAGAAGTGTGTGTACGCACATTTGTCTGAACTTCCACATGAAATGCATTTATGTACATATGATGAAAAGAGTTGCGAAAAAGTATTCGCTATTTTGGGGAGCAAGTAATGACCACACAGCTTTCTCAGTGCCCACCGAGACTTAGAGTGTGCTGGGTAGTAGCTATGACTATCCCCATCTTTCAGATGAAGACACAGAATCCTAGAGAGATGAGGAACTGGTTAAAGATCTCTTAGAACATAAGTGGGTGAGCCAAGATTTGAGTCCATATTATTTGTGTTCCCCAAACCTCTTTTTTGTTCATTGGGGAAACCATAGTTATTGGAGAGTCATGATTGATACTTACTCTGGAAATTTTGCCACATGTTACTCCGTGAATTTTGCATATCTGATTAGAGTATGTGTAGATCTCCACAACCCCTCCCCCTGACACAGATAAAGGTAAAGCATATCTCAAAGCAAAGTTTAAGCCATGCTTATCCACTGAAAACCTACAAGTGTACAAATCATTGTGCAGGTACTAAGAAAGGCAGAAACAAAGAAATGCGTGTCATGTGCCTTGCTACCAGCACCTTATTAATGAGATGAAGAGGTAAAGCATATACATACGAAAAGCTAAAGACAGCTCTTATCAATTAATAATTTGATATAGCAGAACGACTCATGATTAATTGCCAAATACCATGAAATGTGTGTGGAAGAAGTTGAGTGATCTATTTTGGACTGTGTAGTGGTCTGGGAATTCTTAATAGAAAACAAGGAAGGTATTTAATCTAGATGGGAACGGATGGGCAGAATTTAGAGAGTAAGGGCAAAGGTGGGAGGTTAATTCAGGCCAGAACACAAGTGTAAAGAGAGGCAGCACAGCAGGAGACAAAGGTTATCCCAAGTGGGTCCAAGAGCACAAATCAAAACGAGGAGATAAGTAAACCGCTTTGGATAGAGAAGAACATGGACAAGTGGAAAGGAGAAATGTGAGCCAAAAAGTAGGTCAAAGGCTGTTGAGTCATCAGCTGTTGAGTGCCCGCACAGACGGAATCTGTTGCTCTGAAGGTGAGGCAGAGGGACAGAAATAGGAAGATTACATAGAGTTGCACTTTAAGAAAAGTATTCAGGCGGTGGAGGAGAGAGGATGAATGACTGCAAGGCATGCGTAGCTCTGCTGTGAGGGGGCAGATCCTGAGCTCACCGTGTGCACTTCTCACCAGGGCTGCTCAGCCTGCTGCACGCAAAGAGCCCCACCTCATCTGCCCACCCAGTCACCTCACGGTGGCCAGAGTGATCTTTATAATACATCAGTTGCTTGTGACCCCCAACAAAAACTCTCAATATGGCCTGTAATGGTATTCTTACTCTCATTTCTGTATCCCACCATTAAACATGGCCTACAAGACGTGGCTTTCCATTCTCTCTCTGGTCTTATCTTTCACCTTGTTCACTCTTTTTGTCTAGGCATGTTGGATTAAAAAAAAAAGTATCCTCTTTGTTTTCATTATGCTCCCTCCCGTTGGGGGTCCTTTGCCTAAGGTACGCCCTCTTCCTGAAATGCTCTTCTTTCCCCTCACTGTCCTGCTTATCTTTCAGATCAACCAGTTCTTTCAGGACCTCCTTTACTAGGGTCAAATCTTTTCATGGAAGGATCTCATAGCCCCATATATATCACTCTCCCCTTTGTTGCTTTTATTACATATGCAATTTTTACCTTTATCTGATTATTTGATTGCTGTTGATTTTCCCCCAGGGACCACAGTTTGGTTTTGCTTTCCACTGAAGTTCAGAATCTAGCATACGTTTAGTCCATAGCAGATTCTTACCAAATACACACTGTGTGTGGGGGGTGATTGTGGTGGTGACAAAGCTGTGATTAAAATCCATGATGATCTGAAACTTTCTGTATTTGAAAGCTGCAGTTATTGGTATTGTTATTATTTTTTAAAATACCTTTGGCACTGAATTTTTTTAAAAAAGGAAATGTTATATAGTCAGTGGTGGAACTATATTCTGAAATTATAGACGGATAATGTTAGCAATAGGGCTAATATTACACTTTTTGGTCTGCTTCGCAATGTTCCATCCTGAATGTCAGAAAACACCCTGTTGGGATGTTGCACCGAAATGCCCAGAACCTCTGGAGAAAAAAAAAAAAAAATGTGGCCCTCTTTCCAGTTGTCCCATCCACTCAGACATCACTAAGCTTTCTGAGCCTAAGGAGAACCAAAACAAGGCAAGATTTCTAGTTTTTACAGATTTTAAAGTGAGGCTTAGGGTCTGTGAGACAAAGGAAACTGTTTTTTGTTGTAGTTTTAGGTTAAACATAAACTGAGGGTAGGAAAACACAGAAATCATACAACTTGGAATTCACCTAAAGACAATCCAGCTGCAACCGCATTATTCAGGATCTTTTTGCTGCTAAAACAGAAAAATGATACTTAACCAATCAGGATGAAATGTCAATTGGAGAGGAAGATAATGTGAAACTTTCATAAATCATCCAAACACCAAGTAATCTGTTATATTCTGATTTCCAACCCTCTCTGTTGCTATGAAAACTCACTCTCATAACTCAGCTCCCTGAACACTACATATTCATGCAATCATAATTATTTCTGAAAGGTGGGCTCTGCAGTGAGATGCGGGAGTTTTCCTTTAGTCTGCCTAGAGAATTTCCAAAGAGAACCAGCCACATCATGAGGGTCATGCTCTTTTGGAATGACTTTGCTTTACTGTATCGAAGTTTATCTTCATGATTCAAACAGAAGACATTTTTTACGTGAGGTGGCAGTTGTCTTGGGTCGTGTCCCTATGGCATTTGCTACATTAAAGTTCATTTGTTCAGGCCCATTCTTTATTATCTATCTATCTATCTATCTATCTATCTATCTATCTATCTATCTATCTATCTATCATCTATTTTCAGTAGCTTCCTGGCAAAATCAAAGACCTTGCTTCATTACCCTCGTAAGATGGAGCAGAACTGGTAGGATGATCACAGAGGAGTGAGCAGGCTCCAACGTTTCTTGAAAAGACCATTCTCATTTCATTGGCAGAGGGACCCCATCCTGTGCTGCGGCCAATTCTTAATTCTTTCAGCCATTGGTTCAGAGGGTCAGGCTTTTGTGGGGAGGGATTATTTGTTTCTCTACAATCCGCCACGGGTTCTCTCCCCTCCCACCTTTTCCTTTCTTTGTGGCCCGGAACAATACAATGCTAGTGATTTTTTCGGTTTCTGACTTGCAGAAAATACATCTACAGTCGGAAACATGTAGTTAGATTTAATACTGCAGCTCGAGGTGAGATAGAAGTGAAAGTGGCTTAACATCTGAAGTGGGTAAAAAAACGGTGTAACTGAAACAGTAGGATGTTGATGAGGGAGTGTGTGAGGCTGTCGGGAGGCATGATACGCTGATGTGCAGGACCAGCTCCCGAGCTCTGCTGTCTGCACAGGGTCCCTTATAGTCCATGGTGGAAAGGAACCTGGCTTATTAATTGGCTTTGTTTTTTAGAGATACAGGTGAAGCCTTTTCATTTATGGTTTCTGAAAAGAAATTTGCAGCATGTCCTAAAACCATGTATAATCTCGTCAGCTGAGAACCGTAAGAAATGAAAATCCCATAATTTATTTTTAATGTTTAAAACAAAAGGATACATTGAGTATTATTATAAGCACTGACTCTAGAAATCCTCATTTTATGTAAACTCACCTGCCTATGAAATCTCTACTTTTCTATGATGAATAAAAAGAGTTAATTTAATAAAAGTACTGTAAACAAAATACTGTAAAATTTGAAATGCAGAAAAGAAATTATACTATTTTTTTTCTGTTTTGTTTGGGAATTTGATAGTTCTTTGCATAATTGATATGTTTGTTTCTTCACTATCATCAGCAAGTTATTCAGTATGCGTCTATCTTTTTGTTTGTCCCTTAAGGGCTGTGGGGGGGGGGGATGTGGGGGATGGAGGTGAAACCAGATGTGGGTGGTGAGAATAAATACTAATGAAGTTCAGACATTTCTTTCCTATAAAAAACTGAGTTATTAGGTCTTAAAGTAAAAGTATTCCCTTAAAACCCTTATAAAATGCTATACTTTATTTTCATTTTCTTATCTCTAAGTTATTAGCGGACTGCTATATTGAATAGCTTTCGTGTGTTTTTTTTTCTTTAACATTTCCAAACACACTTAAGGGATAGCTATTCATTAAGTAAGGAGTGCCAACCTTTTGCAAGAGAGGATTACGTATTCATTTCCCTCAAGATTTAAGATGCAACAAGAGCATAAGGAAGTGGGGCTTTGGGGAGGTGGGGAAGGCTTGAAGACAGGTAGAAGAACCGATCCAAGAGTCACTGGGATGTTGGGAGGTGATTTTCAGTTACTTGCCTGGGTTCCTACAAAGTCAGCGGCCAGACAGTTGGAAAGGTGCCTTCATGGCATCTGATCTCTGGAAATAACTGTGGACGTACCTGAAGCTAGTTGGGGCCAGATGAGAGAGCAGAGTGATGGAAAAAGTAGGAAGGAGTAATTATTCTCCCTAAATACATAGTCTAAGATCGTGCCGTAAAGAAAAGAAAATACATGTGCACACAAAAGCATGAACATATACACACACATATGTGTATTTATACATAAGTCTATATATTAATATGTTGACATTGCACGAGGACACAGTATTAGAAGAAACATTGTAGTCTATGTGGTCCAGACATCAGTGCTACAAGACTGAGGCAAGACTAAGAGAAGCTGGTCCGTGAGCAGATGTCTTTTGGCCTCCCCCTCCTCCAGTGGTGCAGAACCCCCTTCACTCACATACAGTCTGTTCCCAGAAATCCAACCAGACTATGCCTTTGAGGCTGATGGAAGGAGCTTCAGTTCCTATAATTCATGGAGTCTGGGTTCTCGTTCAACACAAGTCATGGTTTCCTGGATGGGAAACCTTGTTTAGGAATTTAAATTATCAGAGAATCAGAGCAGCCTGAAATAGCCATCCCTGATACTTCGGTTTCTAAGAAATCGTTATAAGAAACAAAATTGTATTGTTTGGGAACTTTTCCAGAAAATGATAGAATAAGTAGCATAATTCTCTGGTAAAGACACTGTCTCACCACAGAAAAAAGAAGTTTAGCTCTAACACAAGTTTCTTTTATCTAAATTTATTCATTTGTCTTTGTTTTCTTTAAATAAAAAATATAAAGAGGAAATGATATCCTCTTGTCTAGAATGCTCATACATTTTACACTTTAAAAAAGTATGTCGTTATTTTACATCTGAATCTAAGTATTTATTACATATTCCCAAGAAAAATAAGCTCTTCTACCTGCTTGAAAATCTCATTTCAGAGCCCTCTTTTGCCCACATATCCTTTTGTTGATATTTCTTCTCCTATATAGTGATGAATATACAATGGGTATAGTAATTTGATACTTGTAAGTCTTAAGCTTCAGTACAAACCGCAAACTTTATATAGTATGACTATATACCTAATTGATCTTTATACTAAATTGCAATGCTTCTAATCGATTCAGTTAATATATGTGTAGTTATGCTTTGAGTAAATTGAGTAAATTACTTTTCGTTAAAGGAAGTAAGTAAATTTAAAAAAACGTATATTTCCTAAGCCCTTGGCACAGTTGGTCTGGGGAAGGTCTCCCACCACCCAAGGCTCTGAACATTCATCATGAATAATTTGCTGTTTTGGATGATATAGTTGTCATATCACAGTCATTTCCTCCTTTAGTCAGTGTTTTAGCCTAAAGGCAGTAGATTCATGTTTTTTTAGACTGATTCATTTCCCAGCTGCCAAGCAACTTCTTTTAACCACATTTACAAATTGCTGGATGCATCTGTATACACACATAATGAATTGATAAATATTAGATGAAAGATATGCCGAAATAAATTGAAAGTTAAAACTCATGGAGTATATTTACATTTAGATCAATCTAGAAGATTCAAAAGATTCTGTTCAAAATAGAAGTATATCTTTCAGTTCTATAAGGAGTGTCTAATTGGGGCAAGCACAATGAATCTCGGCGTAAGCATGAGAAATAATAATTTAATGTCTATTGTTTGACTGCCTAAATTACTGCAAAAGCCACGAGTGATCCCACTACGTATATGGACTTAATGGAACTTCCTGAATTGCCTTACTTTAGTAGGTCACTTCCATATTCAAAACATTTTGATGGATTTCATGTCCTTAAAATGAAGTTGAAATTTCTAAGCTTGGCATTCAAAACGCCCCTAAATTTAAACCAGAGTTATCTTCTTAATAACCCCGTGACCACCTTAGACAATTTCAACCAAAGTGGGGTTTTTCTTCCTACCTCCATTGCCCTACCCTTGCAGTACATCTCTGTCTAATTCTCCCCTTCTATTAAGGGTCACTCTGATATAAAGAATGTAAACTGAGGTCTATGACACACCAGAATTCTAAACTGGGCTCTTTCTCCTACTAAGTAGGTAATCTTGGGCAAACAAATTCTCCCCTCTGGGACTAAGCTCCTAACTCTGCACAGTGTATCCATTAGCTATTGGCACAACAGTGTAACCAAGAACCACAAAAACTCCGTGGCATAAAATAAATGTTTATTTCTCATGCACCTATGGATTGGCTGGTTTTACCTCCAGGTGCTGAGCTCAGTTTGAGTTTTCCCCATGGATCTCCCATACTCTGGGGGATCAGTGAGATACAAGGATTGTTTTTCTTATGGGGATGGTAAAAAGTCCGATTTTCCAACCGTACAAGTATGATTCAAGTCTGTACCACTTTGCCCTGTGGCTGTCACATCACTGGGCAGGGAAATAAAATCCACCCCTAATAGAAGGAAATGCATAGGGAAAAAGATATACATATAAGCATGAGGGTGAATAATTGGGAACAATAATGGAGTCAGTGGCAGTAGTATTATTGGGGGATTAATTGAATCATCTAGATTAGGTTTCTAGCATAGCATGTGGCACAAAGGCACTCACCACATTTGACTTTCTCTTTCTTTTCCCACCCACACCTCTTCAAACCCTCCTTTGTCCTTTAGTCTGAAAATAGATGTCATCTCTTTTATGAAATTTCCCTTCCTTTCACCTCTAATTAAAATTAACTGCTTCTTCCTCAGTACTTAATGCATTGTCTATAATAATTCACTTAAGGCCTTTATCTCTTCCCCTATATTATGCTTAATCATCATAAGTGGATTGTAAAACTTGTGGATAGTGTCCTATTACTGGAACTCCCTGTGCTTTTCACACAGTAGGCATTCAGTGAATGTTTGTTGGACAATCAGTTTTTTTTTATTTGCTCCTTTATTGAAATACATCTGGTGCAGCTGATATCAAGCCCTGTATATTCTCTTCAATCTGAAACTTTCTTATTGGCTCAAGTAGAACCCAGTTGCCATTTAAGAAGCCATATTTTTTCTGAAACCTAGTGAAGCATCAAAATCAATAAAATTCTTTTAAAAATATCAAAAATTATATAACAAGTTTATGAGTAAACTGGAAATGAAGTTGTGTATTATATGCATATAATCTGTAACCTAAACTCTCATATTTCCTTAGAGCAAAGGAGATAGAAATAGCTTCAGTAGATAAAAGATATATAATTTCTTGACAGGTGTGTGAGTCGACCATGCAGAAATTACACATAGGAAACATTATGCCTGCTCACCTTCTTTGTCATTCTTCCTGGTGTTCCTGTCACTCAGACTGTAGAGCTCATGATCCTCATGCATCTGAGTCAAATTAGTTTGCTGATGCCACGTCTTTTCTGTCCCTCTAACCAGCACTTTCTGCATAACCATCTCTTTGAGTGAGAATATCCAACTATGTGATCTGCAGGGAAAAGATAGATATTTTATGTCAGATCAAATGATATTAATAAGAACCTGAGATCATGGGAAATGACTTGTCAGCTTATATTAGTCTGACTTTGGTCTCTGACAGAGGCCACAAGAGATGGTGGGGGCATTGCCTTATATGACCACCTTATAGGTTAAAATCAGAACACAAGCACCTTCCTTTCATTCTCAGCATTTCATACTTTTTTAAGTGGCTTAAACTCAAATTTTTTGACATTCCTGTTGCCATGGATATCCAAAGCAAAGTAGAATAAGGAAAATGACACACGAATATATACTTCTGTGCTACCTCCTTTGTGTGGTGATTGTGATAAGAAGAAAAGACTGCTGAACTGAGAATCAGAGGTACTGGATTGTAACGTCTGCCCTGGCACTCATTAGCTGAGCCTCAGTTTCTTCTCTAGCAGCATGTCTTACATACATTAAATTTGTTCTCGTGTGTGTGTGTGTGTGTGTGTGTGTGTGTGTGTGTTAATTCTGTAATAGTTAATATACAGTGTCATGCTAGTCTTAGATGTACAACATAGTGGTTCAACAATTCTGTACATTACTAATAATGAAGCAGCAGAAAGAGAAATTAAGGAAACAGTCTCATTTACAACTGTGCCAAAAATAATACAATACCTAGGAATAAACTTAACCGAGGTGATGAAAGAACTGTACTCTGAAAACTATAAAATGTTGATGAAAGAAATTGAAGACAACACAAACAAATGGAAAGACATTCCACGCTCGTGGATTGGAAGAACAAATGTTAAAATGTCCATGCTACCCAATGCAATCTACGGATTTGATGAGATCCCTATCAAAATACCAACAGCATTTTTCACAGAACTAGAACAAATAATCCTAAAATTTGTATGGAACCACAAAAGACCATGATATATATATTCACAGCATATATATACATATATGTACATATACATATGTACATATATTTTACTATGAGGTTTTGCAACTCTATTCATTGGAAATTAAGGTGCTGGGAAAGAGGGCAGAAGAGATAAAACACTGACTAAATAATGTGGTTTTGTGCCATTGCCAGTCACTGCTTTAGAATCTAGCATGAAAGCTAATATTCCTTTTGTTATTATTATCATAAGTATTATAAAAATATGTTTACCTCCTCCTGGTGAAGATTTGTTATTTCTTTATTCCTTGAATTTCTCCTTTAAGGTGATTAAATGTCTTGTTTCTTAGAAAACTTGGATGGAATTTGTTATACAACATGCCAGAATCTCATTATAAAACATATCAAAATAATTTTAGAAGTCTGTGCTTTAAATGCCTGTTGTCCACTGGATAATTTTAACTGAGTTTCCTCATATACATTTTTATGAGAATTTCTATTTTGGTGCTATTCAGATATATATGTTCACATCCCTTGGTGTGTAAGCCATTGTGACTCTGGTTCCAAATTATATACACATGTGTTAAATGCAGTTTCATTCTCATAAAGAAAATATTAATGAACATGACTGTTCTCATGGTTTCCATGCAAAATAAATTATGTCATTATAATCTAGAGTCTTTTAGTTTTCCTCTGAGAAATGGTCTGAAATTATATCCTGTTGTTGGTTGTCTCTTAATAGACTTGCGTAGTGAATGAGGACTATAATAGCTTTCCTTTCCTTTCTTCTTAGTATACCCACATAGCATAAAGATGAAGATTTATTTCTGAAGAACTATGGATGTTTTGTAGGTCTCAGAAGAATTCAAGCATGCTGAGTCTTTTAAAAACAGGCCCTCCGTTAAAAATGGATGTACTAAGTTCTTGGACTAAGGTTTTTTGTTTTTGTTTTTGTTTTCAAATTCATATTTCCTCCCCCCACACACCCTCTGCCCCCAGATATAGAGGTTATTGGATATTTGGTATAATGGTTAAAAGTACAAGCTCTGGGTTAGACTGATTGATTTGTGTAACAATCTCGGCCTTTATTGGCCTGAGCAAGTCAAATAACTACCTGAAGTCTCAGTTTTACCACCTTCAAAATTGCGATGATGGTAATTCCTGCCATTTATTTCATTCAACAAAATTTACTACAGGCCTTTTCCAAGTGTCAGTTTATATTCTAGATGCTAGGGATGTCCCATAAGACAAAAATTCCCATTATTGACTTTTCAGAGGAAGATAAACTATATAAAAGATATAAGCATTTAAAAAGCAGTGGTAACTACTGTGATAAAATAGTGACTGGGACTATATTAGGTTAGATAGTTTTTAATGTTCTTTATAAAGAGAATATATTTAAGCCGAGACTTGCGTAAGAAGGAGGTAACCCTAAAAAGATCTCAGAGAAGAACATTCAAGGCAAAGGAAGGAGATATGGTAAAAGTTCTAGGGCAAGAACGAATTTTCTATGTTCAAGAAACAGAAAAAAAGCCAGTGAGACATGAGCATATGATCTAAGGCGAAGGCTATCCAGACATCGGAGAAGGAAAGGATCAGAAATTGCGGAGCCTTGTAAGCCAGGGCAGGGAATTTGGGTTTTATTTATAAGTATTAAGGAAGACATTGAGAGGTGTAGTGAAGGGAACACCTTCATTAAGTCTTACTTAACATTAAAAAAAAACAAAAACACAGCATTTCTTTTGAGATATCTATGAATAATGGCATATAGAAAGAAGACTTGCGGGAGACCACTACAATAGCCCAGAGGAGAAATATGCTTAGATGAAGTGGTAGTTCTAGATGTGGGGACAAATGGGTAGTTTATAGTATGTTTCGAAGGTAAAGTTGATTTAACCTGCTAATGGATTAGATATGGGAAGTGAAAGGATGGAAAGAATCAAGAACAAATCCAATGTTCTTTTTTTTTTTTTTTACATATTTTATTTATTTATTTGGCAGAGAGAAGGGGAGAGAGAGAAAAAGAGAGAGAGGGCACAAGGAGGAGGAGTGGCAGAGGGAGAAGAAGAAGCAGACTCCCTGCTCAGTAGGGAGCCTTACACGGGGCTCAATCCCAGGACCCTGAGATCATGACCTGAGCCAAAGGCAGATGCTTAACCAACTGAGCCACCCAGGCTTCCAAGGTCCAATTGAGAACATTAAATTAACATTAAATTATTAAGACAAGGGAGAAATCAAAATTCTTCATTACTGGTCATACCTAAAGATGTGACAAACTAATTGAAGCATATTAATAAATAGGGATGTAATTCTCCTTATATTATTGACCTAGAGTAGCACTGAGTTTTAAGGCATGTTCTTTAGTGCCAAAAATACCATTGAATGGGACACCATTGAATATAAAGGTAAGCACGTATGACCTCAGTGTTTGATATATTTTGGAATATCAGAATAAGTATTTATATGATGCACTACCTTGAAATTCAGTGCTTTTCTCCCAGAGAATTCAAAGGTCACAGCTGATGCTTTTCATAGTACGTTGTATACATGAAATCACTTGATCCTAACTCCTGGGAGGGTAGTGAGTGAAGTGAAGAGTGTTACCCTAGGTGAAACTGAATTGCTTTTGAGCATCTTACTGAGCAAGTGACAATATCGAGACCAAGATTCAAGTTTGTTAACATTTGATCTGGTTTCCTTTTCTCTCTGCCATAGTGGAGATGGTAAGATGCTTACTCGAGCTCACTGTGTACAAGATACTGCCAAAGGCACTTTATAAAATGTGCTAACTTAATCCTCAAAACAACACTACAATCACAGAGATTAAGTAACTGTGTGGTTCACAGCACGTAAGCGGCAAAGCAGGAGTTGAAAGGCATTTTCCCTCTGGACTCCATCCCCTTCAAATCAGTGTGTTAGGGCTTAGGTCACAGTAATGGGGTCTGACCTTACCACAGAGTTGTTTGGACAAATCACACATATGATTTGTTTGGTACTTTTTCCATAAATTTACCTTGCTAATCATTTTACTAGGATTTTACTAGATTAAAAAAAGAAACCTCACCACCATAGTCTTACTTTCAATTTTAAAAAAATGGGTATCTTTTCCTTCTAAATCTCTTTTGAAAGGTTTCAAGTGACTAGTTTTTCGTGTATTCTATTATACAGTCTGTTAACAATGTGATTTTTCTCTTTTGTGAATTCTAATGCCTTATCATTAGTTTTAAAAATACACAGGATATCAAGAGATACTCTTACCAATAAATTTCTATTAAAAAAGTCTCGTTAAGAAAGTTCTGCCAGCCAGTTTTTTTGAGTCTCCGAGAGGACGTTGTGTGGACCCAGTTCTTCTCTGAGAAATGTTTCCTTTTCATGTGGGCTGTATAAAGATATTATTATTGTATCACTCCCCAAATATAATTATCTCTTCCTCTCTTAATTTATCTTGCTATTACCTGCTCACTGTACCAAAGGACTGATCATAATTTTCAGAGTAATTTCAAGTATGTTAGTCACTTGACCACAGGAAGATTTTTGATACCAGGTAGATCTGTGAGGAGGTTACTTTCATAACAAAGGATATTCTGATACCTCACCTTATGGGGAAAGGTCTGCTTTTAGTAGCTCCTGCCCCATATGGAAGAACTCTCTAGTCCTATTAAGCCCTAAGATATTATGATTACTTCTCCCATGCTACTTCTTATTGGTGGCTATTTAAATCCTACCAGAGGGGATTTAAGATTTAAAAGCTCTTCTGCAATCCTTTCATAGCCTATGAATTTCAAAAATAGGAGATGCTTAAATTACTAGCCCCAAAATTCTGTTTCCACTTATATCTATGTTAAAGTAGAGCCACAGATGAAATTATAACCTGGTATTTCTTCTCTTATTTAAAATGTCAAGTTCCTGTATCCCAAAAGTTAGTACCAGATTTGTATGTCTGTGTGATTAATTTTTGTTGTTGCTGCTGTTACTCATGCCATATTCCTATAATTCTAATCACTTACAGATGTAACAGTTTATATTTTTTAATGTTAATTTAAGAGTAGAATGGTGGGCAAATGAATTAAGCCAAAGTCCTTATAATTTAAATAGTATTCTTTGGAAAGTACTTTAAAAATAAGCTGGCTTAAGTTCTTCGTATTTGAATTATTATTTTCTTTATTTTTCTAATATTAGTTCTGAACTATGCAATTTCATATGGCATATGTAATAGCTAAAGGTTAAAGATTGAATACCCAACAGTCTCTTTAATATCTCTTTTGTCTGATGGCTACAGCCAGATTCCATTAGAAAATCTTACAGAACATTTCACTGTTGATGTCAGAAGTGAGTTCCAGTTATTTTCAGAATCGTTTAGAGGTTGATGGTAAGTTCTGTAAAGAGTCTGACCAATACAGTAATTTTAGTTTTATGAAGTTATATTTATTTTAAGTCTTGGGATTTTTTTTAACAAAAATGGAAAACAATATTCAATTGGATTTAGTACCACCCAGTTGTTCTAGCTTTCATATGGTTTACAATAAATGATACAAAATTAGTTGGTAAGTTATAAAAACTATGAATTTGAGCCATTATGTTTTAGCAAATGATATGACTATCACTGAATATTATAGAATAAAATAAAGATATATACCATAGCAGTAGATTTTCCAGATAAACATGCTATAATATATACTTTAAGCCAAGGAACATCCAAGGAGGATATGACTGACTATATATCCTGAAAAATATCACTCACGGAAAGTACTTAAAATATTTTATCTAGCATCTTTAATAACCATTTAAAATATATGGTTGAGCTGACTTGAAAATGAAGATATCCTCCAAGGTCAGAGAACTGAGTGTGAACAGGAATCTGCTGCTCTCCATGCTCTCTTGATCCCCTATAGCCTGGATAATTTTTTTTTAAGATTTTATTTATTTATTGGACAGAGAGAAACACAGCTAGAAAGAGAACACAAGCAGAGGGAACAAGAGAGGGAGAAGCAGGCTTTCTGCCCATCAGGGAGCCTGATGCGGGGTTTGATCCCGGAACTCAGGATCATGACCTAAGCTGAAGGCGCCCCTGTCATTCACATTTCTTAACAAGTGTGAATTGACTTTGCTCCCATCAGCTCTGCTCCTTGTTCATCTCACCTGGGAACATAGTCTACTACAGCAACCGCTATGTGGGATATTGGTTCCCAATCACCATGCCAAGGGGAAAAGTTAACAAGGTCATAATTAGTCACATGGCCTCAGCCAAACAGAGGGCGCCCCTAACCTGGATAATCTCTGACCTCTGTCAGGGGGAAGAACCAAGGCCCAGAACCCAGGGCCTATACAAATGGGGGATTATGTGTAACCATGAGCTAGATGTCTTATGGTTTGGCAGCATGTATTTACAGTACTTTTTTTTTCCCTGAAAACTTCTGAGCTAAAAATTTAAAGTACTCTTGATATAGAAGCAAATGAAAATCTTCATTAAAGGGACACACTCTCAGTACAAATTCTAAATCATTTTATGGATAGGGGCCACCTGATGGCTCAGTCGTTAAGTGTCTCTTTGGCTCAGGTCATGATCCTGGAATTCCGGGATTGAGCCCCACATCAGACTCCCTGCTCAGCGGGAAGCCTGCTTCTCCCTCTCTCACTCCCCCTGCTTGTGTTCCCTCTCTAGCTGTGTTTCTTTCTGTCAAATAAATAAATAAAATATTTTAAAGTAAAAAAATCATAATAATAAATTTTATGGATAAAGTTAGTATGGTTCAGTATGCAAAATCACTAAATACACGAGGAAATCACCACGGTCTAGGATCAACAAAAGCAGCACAGATTGAATCATGATATTGGAATCATCACGTAGGAATGTAAATGAGTATGCATATTATATTTATTAAACTAAAAGAGAATTAAAATGTTATTAATGGATGAGAGACTATCACAAATGATTAAACAGATTTTTAAAAGAACAAATAGAATTTTAACAATTAAAATAAGTTTAGCCATAAAAAAGAATGAAATCTTGCCATTTGAAACAACATGATGGAACTAGAGAGCATAATGCTAAATGAAGTAAGTCAGTCAGAGAAAGACAAATACTGTATGATTTCCCTTATATATGGAATTTTTTTTAATATGTGGAATTTAAGAAACAAAACAAATGAACAAAAGAAAACAAAGAGAAACCAAAAAAAACACAAAAAACAAAAAAAACCCAGAAAATAAAACACACTCTTAACTATACAGAACAGGTGGTTACCAGAGAGGGGAGGTAGATGTGGGGGATGAGTGAAACAGGTGAAGGAGCTTAAGAGTACACTTATCTTGATGAGCACCGAGTAATGTACAGAATTGTTGAAGCACCGTATTGTACACCTAAAGTCCATTTAACATTGTCAATTGTACTGGAATTAAAAGAGAAGAAAAAATAAAATAAATTTAAAAATCACTACATGAGCTGAACAATTAAGCACAAATTGGAAGATCTGAAGAACTGCAGCAAAACGAAGAAAATAGAAAAACCACAGAAAGAGATGTGGAGGGTATGGTGAACAGGTCTAATATACATCTAACTGGATTTCCAGAGGGAGAGAATAGGAAAAATAGAGGACACTGATGCTTAAAAATACAATGAATCTTAGAACACTTCATGGAGAACTAATGATATATGGTGGCTAACATAACACAATTAAAAAGTACAATGGCTGAGAATTTTCCAGAATTGATGAAGAACATAGATTTGTAAATTTAGGAGCACCAACACAACTCCAGCAGGATAAGCATAAAGAATACCCACAGTTAAGGTACATTGCAGCCCATTTGTAGAACTCCAAAGACAAGAATAAAATACTGAGAGCAGCCACATAGAAAGAACAAGGTACCTACATAAACAACAACTTATTAGAGTGAAGTCTCTCTTACAGTATCAAAAAAAGACAGAAAACATTAAAATTTGGAGGACTGTGAACAATATCAGACTAGATTTATAAACCCAGTGAAATTGTCTACCAAGAATGCGAGCTAAATAAAGATATTAAAGCTGGGAGAATTTGTCACCACAGGTCTGGAATGAAGGGATTTCTACATTATATACTTCACGAAAAATACAGTTCTAGAAGGAAAGTCCAACATATAAGAAGAAATGATGAGAAAATAAATTAGTAAATATGTAGATAAATTTAACAAAATATTGATTCTATAAATCAATAATAGCATCTATTTGTAGGGTTCAGAGACCAATACAATAAAACAAATGTTGACAAATGTTGCATGTAAGTTAAGGAAAGTCAATCAGAATTAATATTTTTAAAGGTATTTTTATTATTCAGGATGAAGCCTTGGATTACCTTAAAACATTGTTAAACTAAGCAAGCATATTATTTTTCGTAGGAAAACTACTAAAATATAAAATAGTTAGGTTTACACCTAACTCTCCCAAACCAGTTACAAAGCCATACACACATTTATTGTGCATCAAAAGTAGTGTCTTTTCTAATTTCAGGAGCTATTGTCTGTTCATCACCTTGTAGGTCTTACTTGAACCCAACAAGAGTAATACAAAAGTGGTCCATGACCATCTCCTGTTACTGAAGCAGTCATAAACTTAACAGTACAAAGATATCATTGAAAATCTTGAAAACTTTAAACATATGAGATCTTTGTTGGTCTCCCTGAGGGGAAATATGGCTGTCCTATGTTCATTGAGACCCTGGTAATGTGGGGTTATGTAACAAATTCGGATCTGCCATTATTGTAGCAAAAATTAATTCTAAAAATATTTTTTAAAAAGATTTTATTTATTCATTTCACAGTGATAGTGAGAGAGCACAGGCAGGGGGAGCAGCGGAGGGAGAGGGGGAAGCAAACTTCCTGCTGAGCACCAGGCAACAGTGTGTGGTGGAGGCGGGGTAGGGGGGTGGGGGGGATGGGGGTCTAGACGCTGGGCTCTATCCCAGGACCCCAGGATCATGGATATATATATAAGTGGAAGGCAGAAGCTTAATGACTGAACCAGCCAGGTGCCCCTAGAGATAATTAATTCTAATGAAAAATAACTTATATCCCTAAATCTACTTTTCAGATGTTTTCTATCTCTTAGAAAATCTATCAACATTTCCAATGTTCCATATGAGGCTGGCTGACACTGTATCTCTACATAAATGACCTCAAAAGAAGGAAGAACTGTAACTGATTAGAAATTTATTTAGAAGAAATAGATGTGGAAACTTAAACAGGATACTGCCATGGCTATCTGCTGGGTGTCTGTTAATAGTTATCTGTATGTGACTTGTATCCCCGTATGATTTTCTGATATTCTAAAGCAATTGTCTTAAAGTGTGGTGCTGGGATCTCTGGGGATCCCCGAGGCCCTTTTACAGTGTCTGTGATGTCAACAGGATTTTCATGATCATGCTAAAGTGTTACTTGCCTTTTTTCATTGTCATTCTCTCCTAATTGTATAGTGTTTGCCAGAAGCTATATGCCAATGATATGTTATACTAAATGAAGAAGCGGAAATGAGACTCCAGCTATCTTCTTCTGAAACAAGACATTAAAATAGTTGGAAAATTTTAAAACAATGGCATTTTTCTCATTAGATATTTTAGTTTTGAACATATGGGTATTTTTCATAGATCTATATTAATCTGTATATGGATTAATTATTTTTAAATCAAATCAATTAAATATATATTTTTAATTATCTGTTAATTTATAATATGTTAAATATATGTTATATAAATTTAGTAAATATATAGGATATACACACATACATATAACACACAGAAATAAAAACTGGGGTCTTTAATAATTTTTTAAAAAGTAAAGTAACAAAAAGGGAATATTTATCAGTCAAATGATACTTTAAATAGACATGCCACTCTTTAGACACGTTGGAAGGGAACATGGCATGAGTCACTTTGTACCTTTCCTATATAGCAACATTTAGTAGGAAAAAAAAAGTATGTGTGTTTAGGCAGGGGTGTTTCTACTATTTCTTGGGCAAACATTGAGTGCTATGTATTATCTATAATCTCCAGTAGACTTTCTTTATGGTAAATTAGAGCCTCGAATGTTTTCATAACTCCAACCTCGAACTGTTAGGATAGACACCAATAAATATTAGGGGTCTACTGGGAAGGCAGAGAGCATTTTCAGATTTATGAGGGGAAGAAAATCAATAGTGTCCCTAAGGCCATGTAAGTCATGAGAAGCACAAGTAGTGTTATGCAAAGTTGACAATATCATGAAATATAAACCTTTGCTTTGGAATTTTACCGGAAATTAAAATGGCATTATAAGGGAAGGTCAGTGTTTTTGCCTGTATCTCACAAGGAATTTATACTTCTGATTGCCTTGCTTCCCTTTGGCTGAGTTCTGGGAAGGACTTTTTTTTTTCCCCTCTCTCTCCTGAAAAGTTGGGTGACCTCCTCACATTCTACTGCTTTCTGGCTCATTCACTTTTTTTTCCCCTTCAATCCTTGATTAAATCTTCCTGGCCCCTAGGAGTTCTTGTTCCTTATATAGCAAGTCATGCACTTTGTCCTCTTGTTAAGGAATGAATTAATAAGCTTAATTCCCTCTTTGAAGGAGAGTTTGGAATGCTATTTTTGGTGAAAATTAATATTCAATTACCAAGACTGTCATTTTACCAAATAGGAGTATAAAAGACACAGCATAGCTGCACTCAAGAATAATTGAAATTGAAAAAAAAAAAAACAAAAACAAACAAAACAAAACAAAACAAAAGAATAATTGAAATTGAATTTCAGTTTGTATTATACCACAATGGGTCAAGCTTTCACGGGAAACTTTTATATCTACGTTCTTATTAAAGTGAGTACATTTTTTCCCCGTCTGCTGCATATTTGTAACAAGACCATTTAACTCACTGCTTTGAAAGAACATGGGCTGAGTGGTCCTTCTTACACTTATCTTTAGAGTTTTAGACACATCCTGTTGAGCTACAAAATATGCAATGTTTATCTCTCCTTAGCATTAAATAAGTTCTCCAAAGGGCAATAAGTATAATACCTCTCCAAATTGCATCCTCTAATACTTTATAATATTCCTGCAATACTTTAATGGGACTAGTGGATTGATACAGAAGAGGTGGCTCAGGCCACTTCCCTCAGGCACTTTTTGGTTTGCATAGGTTTTTCATCACAGAATTTGCAGAAAAATCTGTGTTGCTTAACTGAGTAATGAGAACATTTTATAGTTAATAATAAATTAAATGTCAAAGGAAAAACTTTATGTGAAGGAGAATAAGAAATTGAGAATATAGCAGTATGTGGAGAAGAATCATAGCATAGCTTAGAGTATAAAAGGAATCAACCCTAAGAAGTTAAACCTAGGGACACCTGGGTGGCTCCGTCTTTGAGTGACTGCCTTCGGCTTAGGTCATGATCCCAGTGTCCTGGGGTCCAGCCCTGCATTGGGCTCCCTGTTTGGCGGAAGCCTTCTTCTTCTTCATCTCCCACTCCCCCTGCTAGCATTCCCTCTCTCACTGTGTCTCTCTCTACAAAATAAATATTTAAAAAAAAAACCCTATCTTTGAAAAAAAAAAACAGAAAATTGCTGAAAACTCTGAAAACACATTCTTTTTAAAATATCCAGATGAGACTGATAAATATTTTATATTAAAATTCACACTGGGGGGGGGTCAAGATGGCGGAAGGCCAGGTGACCGCATTTTGGGGAGTTCCCTGAAGAGAGCTGAATTCCAGCAAAAAAACCACTACAAGACCACCGTGAACACCCATGAAACCAGCCTGAAATGTGTTATTTCCCACTTCTGGACCGCCACGAGAGACAAAGAACATCGGCAAAAAGGTAGAAACAAATTGGAGGGTCTGGAGGCTTGCCCCCAGAGACAGGGGAGTGGGGGAGGAAGCCCGCAGAGCTGAACCATTGAAAACAAATACCGGAAAAGGAAAGTGCTCTGTGAGTGAGGAATAACAGCAGATTACGGCCTGAATTGG